>VFIW01000162.1:0-70721 GCA_006386115.1 Globisporangium splendens | reverse complement strand
CTCCAGTTGCCTTCTTCACACAGAAAGTGGGGCTGCAATACGGAGACTTGCTCTCCCGCACATGACCAGCCTTAGCACGTTGTGCAAAGAACTCGTCGATCGCCTCGACTTGTTCCTTTGGCAACGACCACTGTCTTGTGATGCAGTACTTCGTACCAGGAAGTACATCAATCTCATGACAGATGCCTCTATCGAATGGCAATTCGTCCGGCACCTTGTCAGGGAAAATGTCTTCATATTCCCTGGCAAGCGCATACACGGGGTTCTTCTTGAGGGCGTCCCACGACTGCTCCTCGAACCTTTCCTCCCGTGTCTTTTCGTCCAACAAATCTGCATCCGCACTCGATGCTGTGTTGACGAAGCCTTCGTCGACCATTTCGACGATCACACACACCTGCGCAATATCGCCTCTCGCTAGGCTGCGCTCTAGTGTCTTCTTGCTCATCGACGGCAAGGAAATCAATTCTTCGACTGAACTTGGAGGATTTTCAATCTTCACGTGACGGATTACATCCACGTCACCTTCTTCATTGTAAACCGCGATATTCACAAACTCGCTTGGAATGTCTTGTGCTTGGACACTCCCTTCGTCATCGCCACTTGTACCTTGATCAGGGGTACTCAAAACTCTTGGCGAAAAACTTCTCTTGCTGGTCTTCTTCTTCTTGTCTTGGGTGTTTGTTCCACTTCCATTCACTCTTGTCAACGCCATCGCGAATCTTCTCGTCGTCGATGGCAAAGGAGACAGTCTTTTTCTGGCGCCTGACTGCTCCACCTCCGTTCATCTTCTTTAAAATGGGTACCGCTTGTGAACATGGGGGGCCATCGCACACCGCAATATCACAAGGGTCATCTGGGATCTCTTCCACAGATGTGTACACCCACACCACTTCATCCGTTGTTGTGCAGCACAAGTCAACATCGCGTGACTTGCCAACGGAGATCTTCATATTCATCCAGTCAATGCTAGGTTGATAACGCTTCAACCACGGTATTCCCAGGATGATGTCAAACTTGTCATCGAGGTCGAGTAAAATAAACTCGTCTTCACCTCGGAAATCTTCACACTTGATTGCCAAGCGCACCACGCGCTTCGGCATCTTCACAGTTGACCCATTTGCCAACCGGACGATCATCGTCTTCTCTTCATTCGCATCAGGCACGAAGACACCATGCCTGACGATCACTTCATTTCGAGCAAAGTTGTTCGACGCACCAGTGTCAACCAAAGCTCATAGAGGCGTTGCAATACCGTCTACATGAACTTTGTGAACGATCAAACTTGACGTTTGACTGACACTCTTCTCACTCAGTGGAAACTGCATGTGCTTGATGCACATAGGGGCCAGAGTCCTGTGTCTCCACAACGTCTACAGTCCTCTTTTCCGGGCCAGTAGGAGGACCCTCCCCTACTGTCCATTCCCGTTTTTTGGCCCAGGTGATCGCTCGAACCGACGACCGTAAGAACGATCGTGGTTGTTCGAACGAGCACCTTGTGTCGTTTGCCGACCCGGCAAAGACACCTTGCAGTTCCGAGCAATGTGACCCGGCTTCCCGCAACGGAAACACTTCCCATCGTTTCGAGGACGCTCATTTCCAGGCGTGGAAATGTACGAGATGTCCATGGGCTTGGGGCCATCATGCACGGCATTTGATTGCCGCATTGGTCTCGACGCAAACCCATGGAATTTCGCTTGCTTGATGCTGAACTCTTCTTGCATCGCACGTTCGATAGCTTCGTCCAGCGTCTTCGGACACTCGCGGAACAGTTGGTTCCGAATCGGACCATCGTTCAGACCCGTCATGAACGTCACGACTTGCGTCGGGACGTCAATCGGCTCGTCAACGATGCTCGACACCAAGTAACGAGCACGTTGTGCATACGAGTGAATGTCGAAACGGCCTTGACGAAGCTTGAGGAACTCGGCGCGCGCACAGAACTCACTATGTGGAGGTTCAAACGCCTTCTTGAGTTCGGTCTTGAAGTGGTCGTAGCTGGGGAAGCAGTTTAGATCGACTAAACGCTTGCCATACGCCCAGCTCTTCGCACGACCCGCAAGGTTGGACATCGCGAACAACACTTGCTGTGAAGGGTCTCGCAGTTGTCTTGCAGTGATCGCTGCATCCAACTCGACGAACCATCGTGAGAGGGGTTCGTTCTCTCCGCCGCGATACGGAGAGACGTCAAGCTTCAATGGCACCGTCCTGAATGAGGAAACAGGGGTTGCGACCTGCTTCCGGGAGGACATGATCTCGTGGTGCATGAAGCTGACCACCGCACTCTTCTGGTCCTCCGGAGATGCCGATCGAAGCAGACTGACCACAGCAGCCTCTCCGATGACATCTCGCATGCGCTCAAGCGCCATCCACTCATGAGAAGACAGATGAGGGAAACCCTCAATAGTCAACTCGACAGTTTCCGGTACTGCTGGACCGAGTGGGGTTCCTGTAGCATCCATGTTCCGAACAAGGATGCTCGCAGGGCCTTGGACAGGAATGCGCGACGTGCTTAAAGCTGCGTCGTCAAACCTCTTCACTTCACTGGGTCGTTGGAAGGACCGCTCGAAGTGCTACCAGGTGTAAGAGGGCGCTGTTCCAAACAGTCCCTCAAACACGGCACACGCGCTTGTGCCAGAGGAAGCGATTCTCCCGACTTGGAGGGAGGAAGGAAGACTTGAGGGCTTTAAGGAAAAATTGCAACTGATATAAAACGTAGTTATGATTCCTGTCGCTGCTTGTAAATGAATCCCAAAGGCTCCCACAGGTTTTATAACTAAAACCTAAACATACACAATAAAACCTATGAATCTGATATATAAAACCTTGGGTACACTGAGGGTGAACCTACGGGATCTTCTAGAAGCTTGAACTTCAAGTCTTGTATAAAATCCCTGCAAAGTGATTGGCTCGCGCCACTCACTTCAGGTGGCAGAGACACGTCGGTCTCGTCGCCAGCCCAGTTTCCCAAGCAGGAACCATCACTCAGTACTTGATTAGTACATGGATGTCATTGCTCTGTACTGATTAGTACATGAGAACAACATTCTGCACTGATCAGCACAGAGAACACTCGTGACGTCATCGTCACACGTGCATGTGGGGACTGTATTACCGTAATCCCTTTGTATTTGTGTCTCCACAATGCACGCTGAAGGTGGTGTGTGGCACACTAGATCTGGGAACAGATCCACCTTCATGTAATGGCTGGTTATGGCCCATTACATCATCCCCTCCTTAAAGTCACAAGTACCTTGCGTACTTTTGCAGACCTTTCGGAGCAGTTCACTTTGCAATTGGCCATGAAGCGACCAAGTGACCAAGTGAACCGTGAAGAACGTCCGTCGTCCAAGCGACAGGCAGACAGCTCCAGAACTCTTCGACATTCTCCCATTCTGAAGAAGAAGGGGGAGCTCGAGTTCTACAAGGAGCGGTTCTTCAGTTGGCGTCGGATCAACGATCGCGATGATCCGAACCAACACATCGCAGCCCAGAGAGACTCATGGCGAACATTTGTTCGTCTTGAGAACGAGAACAAGATGGAGCGTCTTCTTCGTCGTGGCAATGCTCGTGCCGAAAGAAGAACTCCCGCTAACGACAGAGCGAATCGTAGCTCTGGTCGTCGTAGTGTCGCCCCTGGCGACGCTACAAGCAGTTCTCATAGCTGTGGACCACGTCGGGAACATCAGACTCCAATGTCTGACGAGGCTCCCACGTGTCCGAGCTCGGTGGATACCCACGCCACCGAACTCTGTAGAAGCGTTGACGGTTCAACTGCTTCTTTCCTCGACGATGAGTCGGTCGATCTTCATGACCAACAATCGACTCAACCACCCAGCGATGCTCTCCCTGAGAGTCTAACAACGGGGGTGGGGCTGAACGAGAAAACGATTGAGCGGCTCTGGAAGTGGAAGAGTGCTCATCGTGGGCAAATCGAGGCGCTGCAGCAGCGTTGTTCGACGCTTGAGGAATACTGCGAGAGTCTCGAGAACCTTGTCGCCGATCATGAGTCGAAGATCGACGATCTGACAGAAGGTTCTGCCCAGTGTTCGGCTTTGGAGTCCCGTTACGAGCAACGGTTCCAACAGGTTCAGGACGAACTTGTTCGACTCCAGAAGAACGAGAAGTCTCGTGAGTTGGCTCACGATCGCCTGTTGCGCTCTGTGGAAGAGGCAGGTTCGGCTCTCGAGGTACTTCGTGGTGAGTACCATTCTCGCCTTCAAGCGTTGGAGGCAGTGAAGGACCAATCCTTCGACGTCCTGCAACTCCTGTACGCCGAGAAGAATCTCCAGAGCGATGAGCTGTTTGCTCTTCGCAATCAAGTGGAGAAGCTTCACGATCAGCTCGATCGTTTGCAGAAGATCTCGTAGGATCCGCAGATCCACTTGGAAGGTAAGGCTTCAGTCTACCCACATAAAATGTTGGGTGCAGACGCATGCGTGTAGGTATGTCTAGCGTGTAGGCATCACCATTGCATTTCACTACCTTGAACGGTCCAATGAACCTTGGCAGAAGCTTCGAGCTTCCCAAGTTGGACACTGCATGTTCAGGCAGGTTCGCCGTGCTAAGTAATACAAGATCATTGATCTTATAAACTTGCTTGTTTTTCCTTCCGCTCTTGTCTGCTTGTTCCTTTTGCAGATCCTGAGCCTTCGCGATTGCGTCTCGAACAAACCTCACAACGGCTTGTCTCCTCACGATAAAGTCATCGACTTGCTGCCCTTCACGACTTGTTAGGTCGTCGAGGGGTTTCATCGAGTCAAAGTTCGCTTTCAACTCGGAAGCAGCATTCAGGTCGTAAGACGACTTCGGCTTGTTTCCATGAGCCGGAGTCCCTCCCCCACTTAAGGTAGAGACCTCACCCATTATGGAAGCAGGCACTCGAGGGTGAATGCCATAGTTCACATAAAATGGAGAGTGACCTGTCGAGACATGCGTGGAGTTGTTCAATGCAAACTCGGCAAGAGGGAGAAACTCACTCCACTCTTTGAAAGACGTTGCGTAGCTGCGCAACACGTCTTCGAGGACTCGATTCACTCGCTCTGTTTGACCGTCCGTTTCAGGGTGTGCCGCTGTTGACATGGACAACTTGGTGTCCAGAAGTCCGAACAGTGCACGCCAGAACTTGGACGTGAAACGGGTGTCACGGTCAGACACGATCTCGACTGGTAGTCCGTGTAGGCGGAATACGACGTCTACAAAGACCTTGGCAGTCTTCTCAGCAGAGATCTTGTCCGAAACAGGCACAAGATGAACCATCTTGCTGAATCGGTCCACAAACACAAGGATGCCATTGCGTCCATGTGTGTCTCTTGGAAGTCCGAATATGAAATCCATACTCACAGACTTCCAACTGTCCGACGGGACAGCCAATGAACGAAGTGGTGCCTGCGTGGAACCAGAGGGTTTCACTCGCTGGCAGATCTCGCAAGTCCTCACATACTTGCGTACCCACTTGTACATGTGTGGCCAGTAGTAATCCCGGGAAAGACTGAGAAACGTTTTCTCACGTCCGAGATGGCCACCCGAAGGACTGTCATGGTACTCATACAAGAGTCGATGACGCAGACCTTCGTCGTTGGGAACAACAACCCTTGCTGTATCCCCTTGTTCGACCGCATAGTACAACAACCTATTGTGTACTCGGAAGCGGTGAACTCGCGATCTTGTGCGCGACGGAAGACCTTGCAGTGCTTTGTCGGAAGGGTCCTTGAAGTACTTCAACAAGTCCTGACATGTTTCGTCAGACTTGTACCCTTCGATGATCTCTTCTCGCACTGTAGTCGCAGCTTGCACCGCGATCGCTTGAACATCTTCACAGAGTCGACACGCTCCGTCCGTGCCTTCACTCTTGGTCTTCGGATCGTAATCCGGACGTCTTGACAGCGCATCGGCTAAGATGTTCGTCTTGCCTGGCTTGTAGTGTACAACAAAGTTGTACTCTGCAAAGAAGGAGAACCATCTCGCCATTCTTTGCGACAAATGAGGAGTCTTCACTGCCGTACGCAGAGATGCGTGATCAGTGTAGATAGCAAAGCGCTCCTCGCCAAGCAGATACACACGGAACTTGACCAAAGAATACTTCATCGCCAGAAGTTCCTTGTCATGAACTGGGTAGTTCCGTTCTGCGGGTCGGAGTTGTCGTGACTGATACGACACAACTCGCTCGTGACCCTCATCATCGTGTTGCATCAATGCGCAACCGATGGCATAGTCGCTCGCATCACAGACGACGTGGAACGGCTTGTCGTGGTTTGGCAGAGCCAAGACAGGAGCTTCTCGAAGACTCCTCTTGACTTCTTCGAACGCCGTCTCATGGTCTTTCGACCACTTCCACTCAACGTCTTTCTTCAAGAGCTGTGTGAGGGGTTGCACCAACGCTGCATAATTGCGCGTGTACTTGTGCAAGTAGTTGGCTAGACCCAACCATTGTCGCAGCTGTTTGACATTCTGAGGCGCTGGCCAATCGTCAATAGCTTTGACCTTCTCCATATCGACTCGAACACCGCTCTTGCCCACAAAACAACCGAGAACAGGGATCTCGGGGGCGAGGAACATGCACTTCTTCAAGTTTGTGTAGAGTTTGCTCTCACGCATGACCTGGAATACTTGACGAAGATGATCGAGATGAACATCGACATCAGACTTCCCATTCGTGGCCTTACTATGAACGAAAATATCGTCAAAGTAACTTGGTGCAAATGTTCGCAGAGGACGAAGAACGTTCGTGACCATTCGATTGAAGGTCGCAGGAGCATTCTTCAGTCCCTGTGGCATCACTAACCATTCCCACAGCATACCACTCGGGGTACTCACTGCGGTTAGTGGGACATCGTCTTCGCGCATTCGGATCTGATAGAACCCATCTTTCAGATCGATAGCACTAAAGACGGTGCTGCCAACCATTCCATCAAGGATCATGTCCTTGCGTGGAACCGGAGTCTGGGCTGGAATTGTCGCGTCGTTCAGCTTGTTGAAAGCGTGAACAATGCGCCAACCTCCAGTTGCCTTCTTCACACAGAAAGTGGGGCTGCAATGCGGAGACTTGCTCTCCCGCACATGACCAGCCTTAGCACGTTGTGCAAAGAACTCGTCGATTGCCTCGACTTGTTCCTTTGGCAACGGCCACTGTCTTGTGATGCAGTACTTCGTGCCAGGAAGTACATCAATCTCATGACGAATGCCTCTGTCGAATGGCAATTCGTCCGGCACCTTGTCAGGGAAAATGTCTTCATATTCCCTGGCAAGCGCATACACGGGGTTCTTCTTGAGGGCGTCCCACGACTGCTCCTCGAACCTTTCCTTCCGTGTCTTTTCGTCCAACACATCTGCATCCGCACTCGATGCTGTGTTGACGAAGCCTTCGTCGACCATTTCGACGATCACACACACCTGCGCAATATCGCCTCTCGCTAGGCTGCGCTCCAGTGTCTTCTTGCTCATCGATGGCAAGGAAATCAATTCTTCGACTGAACTTGGAGGATTTTCAATCTTCACGTGACGGATTACATCCACGTCACCTTCTTCATTGTAGACCGCGATATTCACAAACTCGCTTGGAATGTCTTGTGCTTGGACACTCCCTTCGTCATCGCCACTTGTACCTTGATCAGGGGTACTCAAAACTCTTGGCGAAAAACTTCTCTTGCTGGTCTTCTTCTTCTTGTCTTGGGTGTTTGTTCCACTTCCATTCACTCTTGTCAACGCCATCGCGAATCTTCTCGTCGTCGATGGCAAAGGAGACAGTCTTTTTCTGGCGCCTGACTGCTCCACCTCCGTTCATCTTCTTTAAAATGGGTACCGCTTGTGAACATGGGGGGCCATCGCACACCGCAATATCACAAGGGTCATCTGGGATCTCTTCCACAGATGTGTACACCCACACCACTTCATCCGTTGTTGTGCAGCACAAGTCAACATCGCGTGACTTGTCAACGGAGATCTTCATATTCATCCAGTCAATGCTAGGTTGGTAACGCTTCAACCACGGCATTCCCAGGATGATGTCAAACTTGTCATCGAGGTCGAGTAAAATGAACTCGTCTTCACCTCGGAAATCTTCACACGTGATTGCCAAGCGCACCACGCGCTTCGGCATCTTCACAGTTGACCCATTTGCCAACCGGACAATCATCGTCTTCTCTTCATTCGCATCAGGCACGAAGACACCATGCCTGACGATCACTTCATTTCGAACAAAGTTGTTCGACGCACCAGTGTCAACCAAAGCTCGTAGAGGCGTTGCAATACCGTCTACATGAACTTTGTGAACGATCAAACTTGACGTTTGACTGACACTCTTCTCACTCATAGTGGAAACTGCATGTGCTTGATGCACATAGGGGCCAGAGTCCTGTGTCTCCACAACGTCCACAGTCCTCTTTTCCGGACCAGTAGGAGGCCCCTCCCCTACTGTCCATTCCCTTTTTTTGGCCCAGGTGGCCGCTCGAACCGACGACCGTAAGAACGATCGTGGTTGTTCGAACGAGCACCCTGTGTCGTTTGCCGACCCGGCAAAGACACCTTGCAATTCCGAGCAATGTGACCCGGCTTCCCGCAACGGAAACACTTCCCATCGTTGCGAGGACGCTCATTTCCAGGCGTGGAAATGTACGAGATGTCCATGGGCTCGGGACCATCATGCACGGCATTTGATTGCCGCATTGGTCTCGACGCAAAGCCATGGAACTTGGCTTGCTTCATGCTGAACTCTTCTTGCATCGCACGTTCGATGGCTTCGTCCAGCGTCTTGGGGTACTCGCGGAACAGTTGGTTCCGAATCGGACCATCGTTCAGACCCGTCATGAACGTCACGACTTGCGTCGGAACGTCAATCGGCTCGTCAACGATGCTCGACACCAAGTAACGAGCACGTTGTGCATACGAGTGAAGGTCGAAACGGCCTTGACGAAGCTTGAGGAACTCGGCGCGTGCACGGAACTCACTCTGTGGAGGTTCAAACGCCTTCTTGAGTTCGGTCTTGAAGTGGTCGTAGCTGGGGAAGCAGTTTAGATCGGCTAAACGCTTGCCATACGCCCAGCTCTTCGCACGACCCGCAAGGTTGGACATCGCGAACAACACTTGCTGTGAAGGGTCTCGCAGTTGTCTTGCAGTGATCGCTGCATCCAACTCGACGAACCATCGTGAGAGGGGTTCGTTCTCTCCGCCGCGATACGGAGAGACGTCAAGCTTCAGTGGCACCGTCCTGAGTGAGGAAACAGGGGTTGCGACCTGCTTCCGGGAGGACATGATCTCGTGGTGCATGAAGCTGACCACCGCGCTCTTCTGGTCCTCTGGAGACGCCGATCGAAGCAGACTGACCACGGCAGCCTCTCCGATGACATCTCGCATGCGCTCAAGCGCCATCCACTCATGAGAAGACAGATGAGGGAAACCCTCAATAGTCAACTCGACAGTTTCCGGTACTGCTGGACCGAGTGGGGTTCCTGTAGCATCCATGTTCCAAACAAGGATGCTCGCAGGGTCTTGGACAGGAATGCTCGACGTGCTTAAAGCCGCGTCGTCAAACCTCTTCACTTCACTGGGTCGTTGGAAGGACCGCTCGAAGTGCTACCAGGTGTAAGAGGGCGCTGTTCCAAACAGTCCCTCAAACACGGCACACACGCTTGCGCCAGAGGAAGCGATCTCCCGACTTGGAAGGAGGAACGAAGACTTGAGTACTTGGAGGAAAATTTGCAACTGAATTAAAAATGGTTATGGTTCCTGTCGCTACTTACAAATGAACCCCAAGGGCTCCTACAGGTTTTATAACTAAAACCTAAACATACACAATAAAACCTATGAATCTGATATATAAAACCTTGGGTACACTGAGGTTGAACCTACGGGATCTTCTAGAAGCTTGAACTTCAAGTCTTGTATAAAATCCCTGCAAAGTGATTGGCTCGCGCCACTCACTTCAGGTGGCAGAGACACGTCGGTCTCGTCGCCAGTGCAGTTTCCCAAGCAGGAACCATCACTCAGTACTTGATTAGTACATGGATGTCATTGCTCTGTACTGATTAGTACATGAGAACAACATTCTGCACTGATCAGCACAGAGAACACTCGCGACGTCATCGAATGACGTCACACGTGCATGTGGGGACTGTCTTACCGTAATCCCTTTGTTATTTGTGTCTCCACAATGCACGCTGACGGTGGTGTGTGGTACACTAGATCTGGGGACAGATCCATCTTCATGTAATGGCTGGTTATAGCCCATTACAAGTTTGCGGTACCGCCGGACCGGATGGGGTTCCAGTAGTGTACATGTTCTAGACAAGGATGCTCGCAGGATCTTGGACAAGAATGCGTGACGTGCTCAAAGCCGCGTCATCCAACCTCTTCACTTCGTAGATGCCTCTTTTAACAGTGGTGAAGGGTGAGCTGTGCGCGTATCATTAACACCGCACATTGCGAATCTTTCAGCGACTGCTTCGTTTTGGCTTTCTAGCCGGTGGCGCGGTTCTAGTGGAGTAAGCTTCTGACCTCTACGTTGTTGATTGCGGGTTCGAGTCCCGTTCGGAGCGGGATTTTCAATAAGCGGAAATTCGAAGTTCTTCGGGCCCAATCAGGGGTCGCGGTGGGACCCCATGGGGGGCAATAAGACCCAGCCCTGTAATTCCTATCTCTCAATAAAAATCGGCTATTGTAGGTCACAACGATGAACCTAAATATACCTCACCTTCAAAATCAAAAATCATTTTGGCTTTCGCGACGCTCCCGCAACCCTACACACTTGTGGGGCTGTCAGTGTTTTTTTCCAGGGATTTGATTGGCCATTATGAGTTTTTTCTGCCCGATCTGAGGGACCGATTTTACTGATTTGATCCACGTTCATTTTTTGTTGCCTTCAGCGTGCCACTGTTCACTCTGTGTGATCCGCTCCTCGTTTTGCCCAGGAGATGGTGCATACAGCCTGAGGTGTACTGCTTCACAGCCTGACTTACGACATCAATATTAAACGAAAGAGTATATGGCAGTGCTATTATTAATTTAAAGACTGCTGGGCAGAACTTCCAGAATCGTGGATTCTGATTGGGCAGTTGCTTCTTGCCTATCTGTCAAAAATCGACACAGACACACAGCCCAGCAACATCTCTTCTGTTTCGAGACTGGTGCATAGTGATGCAGGGCAACGATGGGTATGAATGCGCCACGCGCACACGACAGTGCTCAAGAAATTCTGGCATTTTTTGGTCTTCCACATGTCACTGTGCTGGCGGTACTGCGAGCTTCGTGCATGGTACCGATTGTGTTTGATCCGTTTGGGGGCGGAGCAGGAAGTCCTCAATCGTCTTGCAAGAAGTAACAAATCGACACACTGATTTTAATAGCACTCGCGAAGCCGTTCAACAGCGACATCAAGGCACACGCATCGCTCGCTGCTCTTGCCGCAGATTTTCACGGCGAGTGGCATACTGGTTCTGTAATCAGTCTGTCGGAATTGTGGCATGCGCGATTGAAAAACGAGTTGTTGCTGTTGCCGTACCCCGCGAAACGTCAGCCAAAGCTAACTGCTTGTTATTGGTCTAAATCAACCATCTGAAAAAAGAAAAGATCAAGTCAACGTGTTTTTAAAAACAGTCGACTTGATATTATCTATTTACCTAAATTTTTGACTTTTAAAATTGGCAATTGAACCATTGGATAGGCTTTCGGTCGTCTCCCCACATGCCATCACCTTCACGGAAGGATCCGTCGGCGTGGTTCAAACTTGCTTTATAGAAGTTGTTGTTTCGCCATGAGTCACCGTACTTTGACGTTGGAAAACCACCTCGGCAGCTATTGAAATCGACTGCGCCGTCATTTTCATCCGTGGTGTGGCCAGAAATGGACGCGAGAAGGACATATTTCGCAGACTTGGTCGAAGCGAGGCCAGCTGGGCTCACGCCGCACAAACTCGATGTCACGTACTTCTGGAACGTAGCTTCCGCTTTCTCGTACATCCCATTTAGTTCACCTGACGTCGGACTCGTTTGTTCGAACGTCAACGAGCGTGTCGATGTCTTCACTGGACAAAAGTTGAACAGCGTCAGCACTTCGATGGCAGCTTTTTTGAGAATATTGCTCGAAGTGGTGCACTCCTTCACCGCTACGTTGGAGCTCTTGCTGCCGATAACAGGACCTTGAAGCGCAATCCATTTCGAGGATGGACCGATAGCACACATGTTCTTTATCGCTGCGGCTGCGATGATCAAGTTGCCCATCGAGTGCCCAATCAATGCAATGTTGGTCAATTGCATCTTGTCAGAACTTTTCGAGAGACTGACGGCTGCATCACACATTTGCTGAGGTAATGTGTCTGCGTACCACGCGTTGTTCACAGTATCCATGCGCATGAACTTGATTGAAGAACAGCATTTCGCTTTGCTCTTGATTTCACCCCAATACTCAGGAAAGTCGTCGAAGACTCCAACTGTTCCTTGCTTTCCAAGACCGTGTACGAACAAGCACGCTTTCATTCCGCCGCTGCAGGAGCAACCAGAGCTATCATATGAGCCGGTTCTTGTGTCGCCAGCAACAAAGGTGAAGGCGTCCTGGGTTCGTCGCGTTGTGGCAGCAACCACAGCGCCAACTTGCTTTTTCAAAGACGTGGCGAGATCATCGGAGGAGCTGGTATCAACATCTAGCTTCTCGCATTTCGCCAGATCGAGATCGGAAGGTGGCTTCAGCGCATTGCGAGACGGGAACCCGTCGCTGATGGTCCGGAGAAATTGCACGTTTGCTTCCATCGTTTCGCTGTGGATCGTATCAAAGTTGACAGATGCAGATGTCGCCGTCACACTCGACTTGGACTTGTAGCAGTACACGAATGGCTCACCAGCGAACACAAACTCGATCAACTTGCCGTCGTCACACTTAATGTTGGAGCTCGCGACGTCGTCAATGACACGGGCGTTTGCCAGCGAGTCGGTAAATTGACTCAGTGGCGGGAGGTTTCGCGGGTGAAGGCAAGCGTGGCGAATCACTTTTCCAGTTGTTTGGTCTTCTTCGGTCACGTAGCCTCGGCCATCGAGAAGAGTAAAATTGTACTGCTCACTGGCCAGTACGTACGAGATACGTCCATCAAATGACAACGTGCCGCTGGTGGTATTGGTGTTCGGGAACAAGAATCCGTGGATGAGCATATTATCCGGAGCGAGCGACGAGTTTTCCTTCGGGGTGAGCGTGAGGTGGATGCCCTTCGCTTGCTGGATCTCCTGGAGCAAACGATGCGTCTCGTGCTGAAACGGGTCGGCGTGCATGCTGAACATCGCGAATGCAAAGCTCACGACACCGACAACGGATGCCACGAGGAGCAGTACCCGCCGTGTCGCTGACGCATTGCTGGTGACGATCTTTTCGTTCTTGGAGACGCTAGTGTCCATGTCGACAGTCTTCGTCTTGTCTGTGGGTCGAGGCTTGGCGATTGATGCAGCCTTCCTCGCTCACTCACTTCCACCAACAGAAGAAATCGGAGAGTGACCAATCCTGAGTACCTATCGGCTGGTCCTTACCTTTCGCCACCTTTGGGAGGTGAGGCCACCAACAACGGAATCCTACGGAGTCGTCATCGTTCGTAGAATTATGATACATAGTGCATCCCATCGCACCTTTCAATCGAGAAAGTGCAGTTTTATTGGATCCCATCCCTGAACAGGATCTGATTTAGTGCGGCTGGTATTTTCAAATAGATCACCTCAAAAAGAGAGGGGATCCCTGACTCAAGCAGCGCAAATCAGTTGCACTCAATGTGATGTGGGCGATAGTTACGCGAAATAGACAGGTTTTCGAACCCCGACTCAGGTGGACTGACTCGTTCTGACTCTTTGTTGCTGACGAGCGACATAGCCGAGACTCGATCCGCTCGATCTGACAAATCCCAAGCCGCATTTTCACTGGGATCATTTCTTTCTTCTTCACCTCGTTTACGCGCCTCTGGGCTCGAAAGAAGCTTCTTGTGTAGCAGTTGGGGGCACAACAAATACGCCGCTGTTCCGATTTTGCATGGGTGGTCGAAGGACGGCAAAACGATTGGAGCTGGACTCTGGGTGAGGTGACTGGGAGGTCATCTTGCTGTGCGATCGTACTCCGGAACAAATTGACAGCGATGCGACTGACCAGAAGAGCACACCAATTCACTTATCAATGCGCAAGATTACGTCCGAGTGTTCAGCCAAGGACGTGAAAAAAAACAAAAAAAACGCAGATACATTCGATCGTATCCCAAAGGACTTACGGCGCCTTTCGCTCACTCTCTTCCACTTAGAACTGGCAGTTGAACCATTTCACAGGCTTTCGCTCGTCGCCCACCAAGCCGTCGCCGTTGCGAAATGCACTGTCGGCATGATTCAAGTCTGGTCGGTAAAACTTGTCGGTGTACTTTTTCCCGTACTTTGACGCTGGAAAGCCACCTCTGCAGCTCGTGAAGTCCACAGCACCATCATTTTGGTCCGTTGGATGAAGTGAGACGGTTGCGAGGAGGGTGAACCTAACCGACGAGGTCGACACGATTCCAGTTGGGTTGATGCCGCAGAGGCTCGATGTCACGTATTTCTGGAACATCGCTTGTGCGCTGATGTACAGAGAATTCAGCTCATTCGATGCACGCTTAGATGACTGGTATGCCAAGGACTGAGTAGACGCCTTGGCTGGACAAAAGCCGACGAGTTTGAACGCCTCGACGGTGGGTTTCTTGAGGATGCTCGAATCATCGCAAGTTCCGATAGCTGTGTTGGAGCTCATACTGCCGCCCATGGGACCAGACATCGCGATCCACTTTGAAGATGGACCAATAGCACACATGTTTTTGAACGCTGCGGCCGCGATGACTAAGTTGCCCATTGAGTGGCCGATCAGCGCAATGTTGTCCAACGCCATCTTGTTGGTGCTTCCTGTGAGTTTGACAGCCGCGTCACACACCTGCTTTGGCAGTGTGTCAGCGTACCATGGAGTGTTCACGGTATCCATGCGCAAGAACTTGATCGTCGAGCAGCAGTTCGCTTTGCTCTTGATTGAACCCCAGTAGTTGGTATCGTCATCGAACAGCCCAATCGTTCCTTCTCTTCCGAGACCATGCACGAACAGGCACACTTTCTTCCCGCCAGTGCACGAACAATCCGAGCCGCCGAACAATCCGAGCCGTCTGTTGCCTGTCGCAACGGTGACCACATCTTGCGTTCGACGCGCCGTAGCCGCGACGACGGCAGTAGCTTGCGTTTTCAGAGTTTCCGCAAGGCTGCGAGTGGAGCTGGTGCTGGCACTGGCGCTAGCAGCGACGTCGACCCTCTCGCACTGCGTCAGGTCGAAATCCGAAGGTGGCTGAAGCGCATTATGAGATGGGAATCCATCGCTGATGTTGCTGAGGAACTGCACACTCGCTTCCAAACTCTCACTGTGGATCGTGTCGAAATTACTGGAGCTGGATTCAGGCTTGTAGCAGTACACGAAAGGCTCGCCGGCGAACACGAACTCGATCAGCTTGCCACCGTCACATTTGACACTGGAGCTCGCAACGTCGTCAATCACACGCGCGTTCGCCAGCGAGTCCGTGAACTGATGAATCGGTGGCAGGCTGCTCGGGGAAAGGCAGTCGCGGCGGATCACTTTGCCAGTCGCCTGGTCTTCTTCGCTCATGTACGCGCGGCCGTCAAGCAGAGTGTAGTTGAGTTGGACGTCACCGATCGCCATCGAAATGCGGCCATCAAACGAAGATCCGTCAATCGTGCTGCTCGTGGTCAAGTTGGTGGTTGTGAAGAAGTAGCCGTGGATGAGCACACCGGCTTCGAAGGTCGCGTTGTCCTTCGGGGTGAGCGTGAGGTGGATGCCCTTCGCTTGCTGGATCTCCTGGAGCAAACGGTGCGCGTCGTGCTGAAACGTGTCGGCGTGCATGCCGACCATCACGAGCGAGAGGCTCACGACGCCGACAAGCGATGCCACGAAGAGCAGCAGCTGGCGCATAGCAGACGAACTGCTGCCGACAGGAGGCTTGTTTCGCTGGTTCTTGAGGTCGCTCATGTTGACGCTCGCTGTGGGTATTTGCCTGGCTCGGCAAATTGGAAAGTGATCGTGCTCAAAGACCGATCAATTCGAATCACTTTCGAGCTCTGGACCTGTCATGCTCGCACGCACATCGCAAATCTTCCCGCCACCGTGACCAAGAGCGGTTAGTCGCACTTTTGCGATGACACTGCAGCCAGCAGTAATGGTCCATTGCTCCAGAAAGTGTCCATTACACACAGTCGAATCTCCATTTAGAGCCACCATTGTCTCTGAGTACCCTGTTTAACGCGATTGAATAAGATGTGAGTCGGACAATCGCGAAGCAAGTGGGGAAACAGAATGAGATGATTGTGATGGTCAAGAGGAAGCGCATTTGTGTGTATAAAGCAGAAAAGTGAGGCGAAGAGATTGCGTTAATATCTTGCATCAGCAGCAAGTGGATGATGGGAGGTGATGGGGCCATGTGTGATAGATGCAATACCCCGTCATTTTTGATCCATAGTGCTGTGACTCTAAATGGAGTGTTGCCATCACAATATTGATGAGATTCACTGTATCACTGTGAGGAATGCGTCTTGGAGGAGCCTTGATCATTGCTAAAATTGATGCTGTAACTTTTGAGCTATAATTTGTGAACCTCAAAGGTGTTCCCTGTCATAATACAAAACCTCTATGCAGCCAATTTACATGCGTTCCTCCCAGATGCTCTACCCTCTACATCTCGATCATTTCTCGGTGGGGATGGTATTTACGGAAGAAGTAGTCGACTAGGGGACGTAAACGAACAGTCCATCCCCGATTTAGAGTCACAGCACTATGGATCAAAAATGACGGGGTATTGCATCTATCACACATGGCCCCATCACCTCCCATCATCCACTTGCTGCTGATGCAAGATATTAACGCAATCTCTTCGCCTCACTTTTCTGCTTTATACACACAAATGCGCTTCCTCTTGACCATCACAATCATCTCATACTGTTTCCCCACTTGCTTCGCGATTGTCCGACTCACATCTTATTCAATCGCGTTAAACAGG
Organism: Globisporangium splendens; assembly: GCA_006386115.1. Taxonomy (NCBI): domain Eukaryota; phylum Oomycota; class Peronosporomycetes; order Pythiales; family Pythiaceae; genus Globisporangium; species Globisporangium splendens. The sequence continues at coordinate 53,698 of VFIW01000162.1, read as the reverse complement.
GTACTCAGAGACAATGGTGGCTCTAAATGGTGGATGATCTCCTGTGTCATTGAACTGGACGTTTTCAACCACGACGTGACGACGTAGTTCACGCCAGCTCGACGAGTGGATACACTAGCCAACGAGCGATCCGTACAATTGATGCCAAAATTGAGATGGGGAACATAGCAGATGCAGACGACACCTAGCTCAATGCACACGGATTAATACTTGAGTGACGTGGTGGGCAACTCCTTTGCACCGCTGTTCTTATTGCATGCTAATGAATGCTTTGTTTTCAGTGGCGATCAAGGAAGAAGCCCGACAATTATTACTCCAGATGAGAATAGCTGTCTAATACGGTAACCGAGACACATTAAACTGAAGAACCCTAATAAGTATTTACTATTCGACGTGTATTTGAAGTGCGTGTCGGTGGAGTCGATCCACATGCGTGATTTGCATTGCTCTCTTGGGAATCTTGTAAAGGTGTGTCTTCCCGTCGGTGTCTCGTCGGAAGACCAGTTGGACCAGAGGAACAAAGCTGGGACCGTCTGAGAGCGATTACTTCCGATACCTTCAACTTATCAAGCCGCTGCGTAATCCCGACGAGACTTCGTTCCGGCAAGCAGACGATTGGCAATTGTTTGCAGCAGTTGCAGTCAGGCTTACTGTAAGTCCTCGAATTGTGTTCCAGGGAGATTATGTTAGTACCCCATGCAAAACTGGGGCACAAATAGAGGTGGGGTAGTGTTCGAGCACAGCACGACTATAGGGAACTAAACTTGTACCCCACTCGAAGGCGGGGTACTATTTGAGTGGGACACAATTTGAGGATTTGTAGTGCAAACTGCGTCTTCAGACTGGAAAATCGAAAATAGTCGGATATCATTGGCCAAAAATCATCTGCACTTTTTACTGTCAATCATACAGCGGTCCGAAAGTGGACGCACAGCGACAAAGAGGGGAAGGAGCAAAGAGCAAACAGCGCAGAGGAGAAGACGAGCACCATGCAGCAGAGCGCGCAGGACAACAGCGTACTGGCGGCTACGAGTTACACCACCAATCCGAACAAGATGCCACTTGACTCGGACATCACCATAGGACAGACCACTTTGGATTTTGGGAAAAGTCCCCTAACCGGTTGACTTATTTAGGGAAATAGGGAAGAATTAAATAAAGAGGTTTGTATGGTAAACCAAGTGCAAACAGCTGTCACAGCACCTTCACAGATCTCAACGCCAATTTGCCAATACTATAATAGAGTATTGTTGCTTTCGAAGATTGTCAAATTGCTAGCATTGTCAACCCTCAAATTTCACTTCTACAAAGAAATTCATCAGGAATTGGCAATTTTTGATGCAATTCTGAATTGCACAACAGAACTATGTTTATTCCTATGGGGTAATAAAAAAATATATTCCTCTTTCAAACGTAAATAAAAAAATAAGCCTCTCAAACGATAAATAAAAAAATACCCCTCAATGGAATAAATGCGCATTATATGGAAAGCTAACCTGCTTCAGTTTTAAGCGAATACAGACGTTTGAACAGGATGACAGAGGTGTTGATTGAGGATCCACTTCATCTGCTTTCAAGTGGTAAGTGGGACAGAGTGGAGTTGGCTTGTCGAATCAATGCGCGGTATTTGAAGAATAATCTCACGCTCCATCACGCCAATCACACGCTGCGATGTGGAGAAATTTCCACACTCTCGATTGTTGAATAATGAGTGAATGTGATTCAATCTGTCCACCAAGGAGTGCATTTCTACTACCAACTTACGAACAAATGTAATCGTGGAAGAACGCTATGTGTTACTCTTGCGATTCGCTTCTCATTATCCAATTTTACTCAAGCGATAAACGCGATGGTTTCTGTGCCCCTCGATCCGAAAAACGAACAAGGTCAAGACGAAGGTGTACTCACATTCTCTCTTGGTCAAGGTTCTGAAGAAAATGGTGTGTGGCACGACAATTTCTTCGACATCGTCTACAAGAACAAAGACTCGATCATTGACGCGGTTATTGAATACCACGCCCGCGTTGTCAGACCGTTCAAAGTTGTTGTCAGTGATAAGCGTTGATACAAGGCTACGTGTCCAGTCATCGGGTGTGAATTTGTTGTCCTCTTCTCCTTCACCTCAAGCTTTCGACCACCGTCACGGATTGTTCCTCATACATGTTCAATCGACATTGGAAGTCGCGGAATGAACAGAAGGTGGACTGCGAAGTTGCTGGCGAGAAACACGGAAGTGCGAGAACTCTTCATTCAATGCGGACGGGACATGACCCCTATTGCTATTGAGCACAAGGTTGAGTAGATGGGTCATGCTACAACCTACAAGAATTGTGTCAATGCGTTTGCTCGGCTCAAGGAGGAATTCTACGGCAACGAATACACCCAGTGTGCAAGCCTTCCGTCCTACGTCGATCAATTGAAGAAGAACAACCACATCGCATGTTGTGAAGTGGTTGATGGCAAGTTCAACCGCTTGGCAATTTTGTATCGAGAGGGAGTTCAGTCATTTTCCAAGTACCCATCGCGTGGAATGTGTCTGGACGGAACATTTTTGAAGACTGTTATCGGTGGTACTCTTCTTGTCGCATGCTTCCTCAACGGCAATCACGAACTTCAGATAGTCGGAATTGCTGTCGTCTCTACTGAGAACGAAGACACCTGGTCATTTTTCCTCCGGTTTTTGGTCAGTCGTCTTGTCGTACCACCGACATTCGTCATCTCCGACCGCGATAAAGGATTAGTGCCTGCTGTCTCGTCACTTGCCCAGATCCCATACCACTTCTTCTGCTTTCGTCACTTGATGGAAAACTTCAACAAGAAGTTCAAGTCAAAAGATTTGAAAAATGCCGCTTGGGGGCTTGCGCGAGCTTGTATCGAAACTAAGTTTGAAGCACAAGCGAAGACTCTACGCGAAATGAACAAAAGTGCAGAAAGGTGGCTTCTAGAAGTGGGGAAAGAAAAGTGGTCGACGTGTTACAGTCCGTGCCCGCGATATGGAACACTTACTTCAAATAATGTTGAGTCCATCAATGGTGTTCTGCGAGGTATACGAAAACTTCCAATCCTCGACTGCTTAATGTCCATTGAACGGTATGTTGGATCAAAATGGGTATCAAGTATACAGAAGTTCAAGAAATGGGGAAAACTTACACAACGAGCAAGCTCCAAAGTCGAAAAAGTTCTCGGTGCAAGTGACAACATCCAAGTTTCTCAGTACAGCGAGTATTCATTTCTTGTCACGACATATCTGAAGCGCGGTGCACCTCCGGTAGAATACGTAATCCAGTTATCCGGGAGCAATGCAATGTGCAGTTGTGGTTCCTACACCGACTTGAATGCTCCTTGTGATCACGCCATACTCAGTTTACGTGTGACAAACAGATTGGATGTGATTAGTCAATTCTTTGACTCAACTTGGAAAACGGAGACGTACTCAAGTGCCTAGAGTGAGGGTGACCAAATCGTATGGTCACCACCAGTGCTGAAAAGCGAATAGTCAACAAGTTCCTGCACGGCACCAAAGATTCTAAAACGGCGTGGCCGACCAAAGAAGAATAATCGACGTGAAAGTCAAAGTGCTACATTGCTTTTGAGTCGGAAACCGAAAAAGGTAAGTCAATGCACAGTGTGCGGGAAGACCGGGCACAACAAACGCAGGCACCAACAACGAACCACAAAGTAGAGTTGGTTCACCTAGTCATTCATTAATGCAACCATTCATTTACTTCACCATGGATTTCATCTCAGTTGTTTGCGACGGTCAACTGTACAACTTTCACGATTACTCAAATGTATCCATTTGTAGCCATCCGTATCCATGCGGTACCATCCGTCTACACAATGATCAAAATTCAGGGAATCTCATTTTACGTTCATTCATATCAAAAACAGTGATGTGACTAGACTCTGTACACCTGGAGCTGCTAAGACAGGAGATTTGTGAATGCGAAGTAGCATCGAAACTCTTTCTTGAAGGAGCATCCGCCATTTGGACTAAGTGTACTGGCGTCTAGCCTGACTCACTCTTCACACGGTGCGGTCGCCTTCGGCAGTTCTAGAATAGTGTGGGAGATAATCAAGGCAAACCCAAAGATTTTGTTCTTAGAGGGATTCGAACCCTCGACCTCCCGCGTAGATACACGGGGCTCTACCATTGAGCTACAGGAACGAGTTGAAAATGCAGGAAATTACTTCCCATCTGGTAATGTCTGGAATATCAGTACATGGAGGTTATATTTCATCAAGAGGGTTATATTACATGTAAACTATAAATCTCGCGTCTCATCATGTAATCTACGCATTTCAGGAGCATTTTTTTTATTTATCGTTTGAGAGGCTTATTTTTTTTATTTACGTTTGAAAGAGGAATATATTTTTTATTACCCCTATTCCTATTTTGCGATGATGCTAGAAAGAATCACTTTATTGCCATAATTTTGTTCGATCTTATCCCAGACGACTGACAGCAGCTTTTACTCTCTTAGAACTGGCAGTTGAACCATTTCACAGGCTTTCGCTCGTCGCCCACCAAGCCGTCGCCGTTGCGAAATGCACTGTCGGCATGATTCAAGTCTGCTTCGTAGAACTTGTCGGTATAAGATCTGCCGTACTTTGACGCTGGAAAGCCACCTCTGCAGCTCGTGAAGTCCACAGCACCGTCGTTTTCGTCGGTCGGATGAAGTGAGACGGTTGCGAGGAGGGTGAACTTAACCGACGAGGTCGACACGATTCCAGTTGGGTTGATGCCGCAGAGGCTCGATGTCACGTATTTCTGGAACATCGCTTGTGCGCTGATGTACAGAGAATTCAGCTCATTCGATGCACGCTTAGATGACTGGTATGCCAAGGACTGAGTAGACGCCTTGGCTGGACAAAAGCCGAAAAGTTGGAACGCCTCGACGGTGGGTTTCTTGAGGATGCTCGAATCATCGCAAGTTCCGATAGCTGTGTTGGAGCTCATACTGCCGCCCATGGGACCAGACATCGCGATCCACTTTGAAGATGGACCAATAGCACACATGTTTTTGAACGCTGCGGCCGCGATGACTAAGTTGCCCATTGAGTGGCCGATCAGCGCAATGTTGTCCAACGCCATCTTGTTGGTGCTTCCTGTGAGTTTGACAGCCGCGTCACACACCTGCTTTGGCAGTGTGTCAGCGTACCATGGAGTGTTCACGGTATCCATGCGCAAGAACTTGATCGTCGAGCAGCAGTTCGCTTTGCTCTTGATTGAACCCCAGTAGTTGGTATCGTCATCGAACAGCCCAATCGTTCCTTCTCTTCCGAGACCATGCACGAACAGGCACACTTTCTTCCCGCCAGTGCACGAACAATCCGAGCCGCCGAACAATCCGAGCCGTCTGTTGCCTGTCGCAACGGTGACCACATCTTGCGTTCGACGCGCCGTAGCCGCGACGACGGCAGTAGCTTGCGTTTTCAGAGTTTCCACAAGGCTGCGAGTGGAGCTGGTGCTGGCACTGGCGCTAGCAGCGACGTCGACCCTCTCGCACTGCGTCAGGTCGAAATCCGAAGGTGGCTGAAGCGCATTATGAGATGGGAATCCATCGCTGATGTTGCTGAGGAACTGCACACTCGCTTCCAAACTCTCACTGTGGATCGTGTCGAAATTACTGGAGCTGGATTCAGGCTTGTAGCAGTACACGAAAGGCTCGCCGGCGAACACGAACTCGATCAGCTTGCCACCGTCACATTTGACACTGGAGCTCGCAACGTCGTCAATCACACGCGCGTTCGCCAGCGAGTCCGTGAACTGATGAATCGGTGGCAGGCTGCTCGGGGAAAGGCAGTCGCGGCGGATCACTTTGCCAGTCGCCTGGTCTTCTTCGCTCATGTACGCGCGGCCGTCAAGCAGAGTGTAGTTGAGTTGGACGTCACCGATCGCCATCGAAATGCGGCCATCAAACGAAGATCCGTCAATCGTGCTGCTCGTGGTCAAGTTGGTGGTTGTGAAGAAGTAGCCGTGGATGAGCACACCGGCTTCGAAGGTCGCGTTGTCCTTCGGGGTGAGCGTGAGGTGGATGCCCTTCGCTTGCTGGATCTCCTGGAGCAAACGGTGCGCGTCGTGCTGAAACGTGTCGGCGTGCATGCCGACCATCACGAGCGAGAGGCTCACGACGCCGACAAGCGATGCCACGAAGAGCAGCAGCTGGCGCATAGCAGACGAACTGCTGCCGACAGGAGGCTTGTTTCGCTGGTTCTTGAGGTCGCTCATGTTGACGCTCGCTGTGGGTATTTGCCTGGCTCGGCAAATTGGAAAGTGATCGTGCTCAAAGACCGATCAATTCGAATCACTTTCGAGCTCTGGACCTGTCATGCTCGCACGCACATCGCAAATCTTCCCGCCACCGTGACCAAGAGTGCTCAGAAACTCTCTCTTTTCCAAATGCTCCCGAAAGTGTCCATTAGTACACCTGCCGCGCCATCATATCTGTCATACACGATCCGTAAAATTGATGGGTCGTCATGAGATGGGGAACAATACTGCAACAGATGACACCTCGGTAGACCAACGGCAACGTGCTGCGCAGCTCCTTCACTGTGCTGTGCTTAGATATTACACAGTAAATCGTGTACTCAAAAGTAAACGATTTTTCAGTGGTGACGAAAACGGAAGCCTGTCTGTGTATTTGCCTGGCCGATGTGTATTTTGAATGCGAATGAGTCGTGCAACCGATTCGAAGATCGTCTTGTCTGACTGTCCACTATTCGTGCGCGTTGCGGGGAGTTTCGAAGGGAGAGTGTAAACGCACCATGCAGAGCACAGAGAATGTGGTGTGCCCCTCTGGCGAAAGCCTCGAGCAAGTCCACAACGATATACTCTTCCAGATCACGCAACGTTTCGTTCTCCCTTGAGGGGACGAACACTACACAGTGGGGTGAAATACGAGAGCTACTGTACCGAGAGCCCTCTATTTGCCTCCGAGAAATAGCTGACCAACACAACCGACACAGTCGGTGGCAGAAACGAGTGCGAGTCGAACAGCAATGTGATCTGCACTGAGCTCATTGGAATCCAGTAAAGGTGCGTCTTCCCGTTCGTTGTCTCGTCGAAGACCAGTTGGACCGCAGGAACTACATGTAACAAGGATCGTCTCAGAAAAAAGGATTGTTGACGCCTTCAACTTATCAGCTTCATCCGGACGGAACTTCGTTCTGATAAGCGGTTATCATTTGTCTCTCAGTGAGGGCAGTTTCGAATGAGATAGACAACGTGTTGATCATTGCAACCGTCTTAATGACCTCTGTCCCAAAGCTGTTGAACTCAAATTGATTCGACGTTATCGTACTGCTGCTGTTCACTGGATTTCGTCGTCCAAAACGACATCGATCCACATCTCGACATGGAATTGCTCAAACCTTCGCGCGTGCTGAAGAATACGGCCGACACTGAAAGCACGCCGTTTGCTTGTGAAAAGCCACTCGAGAATATCCAAGCGACCAAGTTCCGAAGCGAACTCACACGCTGTCTCTGTGCACCCTTCGATACGATTTTTGTGCAGGTAATCGAGAATCTCCATGTCTAGCGACGCATCCATGGCACGCACAGTGCAACCTTCGTGTCGGTTGGCATGTAGAAACTGAACCATCTCCAGATCACCTCGATTCGCGGCTTGGTCCATCGCGTTGGTCGTACACCCTTCGTTTCGGTGATTGTGTAGAAACTTTACAACATCAAGGTACCCATTGGCAGCTGCCATGTCCATGGCCTTTGTTGTGCACCCTTCGGTGCGGTGGAAATGAAGAAACTGGACGGTGGTCAAATGGCCATTTGCCGCCGCAGCATTCATAGCTGCTGTCGAGCACCCTTCGTCTCTATTTGCATGAAGCCACTGGACCATCTCCAAGTCGCCATTTGCTGCAGCGAAGTCCATTGCTTGCGCTGTGAAATAAAAACCTGCTCTGCTGAGCCATTGAACCATTGCCAAGTTCCCTGTTGCTGCGGCCTTGTCCACGTCTGTTCGAGTTCGCCCGTTTTCCCCGAAGGTCTGCAGCTTGAATTTGTCCCACACCCACTGCACGACTTGAAAATCGCCACTTTTCACAGCTTCTCGGAAAATACCTGTGGCGTTAAACGCATATTTGTTCGCCAACAGCCACTGTAGCACCGACAGCTTGAGGGCAACGACGTCGTGGCTAATCTCGTAGTGCATGATTCCAAACTCAACAGCTTGTGCTTTCGCCCAGTTCAGCATCTCCACGCTGCCACTACACGCAGCATATCCCACGATATCGTAAGTGCGCGCTGACATAGCCCGAGCTAAATACTTGGCAACACCCAAGTGGCCACGCTTGACTGCGCTCTTGAATGCTTCGATCGAACACTCGTCTCCTCGATTTTCATGGAGCCACTTGACGACGTCTAGATGTCCATTTGAAGCAGCGCTGTCGATCGCAGAGATGGAACCAGAGGCTGGGCACTTTGTGTGTGTATGCAGAAACACAATGATATCGAGTTGCCCAGCTTCTGCAGCTTGGTACATTACGGGGACCATGAGGAAAGTCGATTCGTCGTAGTGTCTCCACCACCACTGAACGACACCCAGGTGGCCAGCGCTTATCGCAACACACAACGACCGCGGCCGCAGTCTATTGCGCTTTGGGTACACCGTCGCAAGCCACGCTAAGACCTCAGCGTGTCCGCGATGCGCCGCATCTTCAAACATCGTCGACCGGATGCGGCCTTCTGAAAAATACACGTCGCGCAACCATTTCGCAACGGACAGTGCACCGTCCCTCACGGCAACCCCCATCGCAGCCGCAAATTGCTGCTGCTTCAGGCAGCGCACTCGAGTCTCCGAGTGCTGCGCCGCACACCACCGATGTGCTTCGAGTAGCGCCACGCGATGAAGCAGCCAGGGCGACCGGATTGACGCTGCGCTCGCCACGGACTCAAACACCTCGGATGGATCCAGAAACGCACTGATGGCGCCGAGCACGTGTGGCACTCCATGCAGCGCGTCGCGCTCGCGCCACACGACATTCGCGCTCGTCAGCGGTGGCAGCAGCAGCTCTCCCATTCCGAAATGGGCAGCTGCTTTTCATCATGTAAATTACATTCAAAATTGCCCAGCTGTCGCATCTTCTTTGAAGTTGCATAACCTGTGAAATAAAGTGACCACTTCACTTCCCAAAAGGTTGAGATGAAGCTGGGAACTGACCTGTGAATATGCATACTCCAAGTCCGATGCACGAGCACACGATGTCAAGCAGAGGACTTGCATGACACCATCTAGTGGGAGAGATCGAATGACGTCACTACGACGCGTCATGTCACCTTGAAGTTGGTGGCTCACTCGGTTCACTGAATGGTAGAAAGTGATGCCCTATGGCTCAACGAGGCTTCCTCCTCGCTCGTGGCTTGCCTCCTTCCCAGTCGTCAGTCCTGACAGCATTCTCGGGGAAGACCAACTTGCTCATCCCTTGATTGACGCGAAAGAAAACAGAAACAAACAACAACAACAAAAACTCGATGTGAACCGAAACGGACAAAATACACCAAGCACCAATAGTAATTTGTAACCGATGGACTTTGGATATGCGAGCCAGACGTTAGTCAATGCACATGCCGAGATTTCTTGGCTTTTTGTTTTTTTAGTCAGCACTTGTCCTGTCGTACCACCAAGCACCTCCTAGAACCATTCGCATAGCTGTGTATTTTCTTGTACATACTTCCATTCCTACTCACCTTAAATTGTATACATCCACTCTCTCGTCTTGCATTTGTGCTGGTATCATGTACATGGTCGTTTGCTCTTGAACGATTGGTCGAGCAGCACGTTCTCGATCATTTGGTGGCTCGCTGTGATGTTCCACGCCGTCGAGTTGAGCACAAACTCGGTGAGCGCGCCAACCTTCGGATCTTTCTCGACCACGGTCTCGTCCAGCTCCGGCGTGATGATGTAGCACGTCTGCAGCAGCGTAAACTCGGACGACATGGACGTCGGACGCTTGATCATCAGGTAGCCTTTCTCGCGAAAGCGGATACCCGACGTCGGCTCTTCGCAAAACTCGAGCGCCTCAATGTACGCTCCCCAGATGAGCACGACGCGGTCTCCCTCGACGTACCGCCGGATGATCTGCTTCACCTGGAAGTCGGCCTTCTTGCCGTTCACGTACAGCTCCGCGCCGATACGCTCGAGCACCGTGTCGTCGGTATTCTCCATTTTCTAGCACAGAAAAGCAAGCCAAAGATCAGTCGATCAACTTCTTCCATACAACCATTTCATAAAGACATGACTCCTCCGTATTTGTGATCTCTTGTACCTGCGGATGTTTTTCATAATAAAATCGCAGCGGGATGTTCTGCATCGAGTGTGTCATGTGTTGCCACACGGCCGTCGCAGTCGCGTGCATGTCGAACGGCATCACCTTGTTCGCGATGATCTCGAGGAACGTGCCATTAACGTCGTCGATCTTGATCTGCGCGTCTCGGTACGACGTCTCCATGGTGTTGAGCCCATTTCCAGCAAACACGGTGTCGATCTCGTGGTAGCACTTCTCGGCTGTGCGCAGCAGATCTTCAAAGATCGATTTGTCGTCGCCACTGGGAACCGACGCCTGGGATCGGCTCGCATTGGCACCCAGACCAAAGGACTCGACCAGCTGGACGCAAAACAACATCAAAGAACCGGGATTTTAGGTGAGCTACGTTGTTTATTTGAAAAGTCATTTAGTCCACGCACCTTTGCCGTCGTCTTCTTCGTGAGCATGCTGTGCAGGTTCTTCGCGATCTTGATCTGCTCTTCGAGGATGAGCTTGAGCCGAATGTTCTCCATCTCCGCTTTCTCGCGCTCAGCGTGTTGACGCGACGCGAGCTCCTTCCAAACTGTCGACTCTTTCGTGATCGCGTCGGCGTCAGCAGGCTCAGCACCACGACCCGCTCGCATGTTGCGGGTCCATTTATTAATATTGAGCTGCTGGATCGCGTTCTGTTCCTGGGTCGGCGGTAACGCCAGCGTCGTGCTCGCGGACTCGTGCGGCTTCTTCAACTGGTCCAACTGGGTCTCGAGCTCCGTCACCTTCTGGCGCAAGTAGATGAGCTCCTTGCGGCGCTCGTCGCGCGCGTGGTTCGAGTTGAAGCCAATGGGACGTTTCCTCGTCTTCCCCTTCGTCGTTTTTCCTTGGCGACCGCGGTCACCGCCGCCTCCGCTGCTGTTGCTTTGCGTGTCGGTCTCCGAAGCTGACGTCGTGCAGCCTCGCGCCGCAGCAGTATCTCCGCCGTTCGAAGCGTCGACGGCACTGCTGGACGCAAAGTGGAGCTCGCCAAGGTCGTGCACGAGGGACGCGCTGTCCCGCCGCAGCGGCGCGTACAGCGTTTGGAGCTCGTCGTACTCGTCCAGCAGGGAGAGCGCGGCTTCGAGACCCTCATCGTCCAGCAGCAGCGTCATATTAAGTTGAGGTTAAAACGCGACTGACGGATGAGTGTCAAAGAGTCGAGAACCACGAACTTAGCGGCAGAGAGAAACAGGGACAAGACAAAAAGCGCACTTTAGTTGGCGACTGGAAACTGGATGAAAGACCCTTTAAACTACTAATTGCTAAACGCATGAGTCCCGATTTTGTTTTTGGGATGAGGGACCGAGGACATTGGACAAGGGACAGTCTGAACACCTTTTTCGGATATACGACAGAGCGTTTGTATATCGTACACTGAGTGGCATAACTCGTAAAATAGAATGCAATTGTGCTCTTCAGGATTTTTGGCAAATCGATGCCATATTTGACGTTTTTACCTTGACTCTACGTGAAAACAATGACAAATTACCGACACATGAGCAGAAGTAGTTGCGTGCTCTTGAGGTGAAATTTTGGAGAACAGTTGGAATGGCGGTACATTTATCGCCTTTTCAACTGTTCTCGAATAATTCTACCCATAACCAAACGTCAGGAGGCTCAATATAACGAATTATGGGGTGGTTTGAACTGACTCGGAAACAGGTCGGTTGGACAAGCCATGAATCTCTTGTTGTTCTCTAAATAAGAACTTGGTGCTGATACAAGGTTGTGTTATGACCACAAAGCGATGACAAAATTGTTGAAGTGTACAACCATTGTCGTGTCCTCTCTCACGGCTTGCAGATGAATAGTATGAGCTTAGGAAGCTTGGGCAAGCGCACGGACCCATGTGTCTCACGCATTGGCAATCGCTACTTGTGGTTGTGATGGAACGCTTCCAGTAGGCGAGGTTTCGGGTATAATCCTCGTACCAGTCAGCTTGGCAACCTCCGCCGAAACGCTTTCTGGGCTGGCAATGCTTGTGGCGTTGAGTGGTATGCTTCGCGGAGTGCAAACATTGTGTTGTGCAGGAAGTTCGCTTAATCGGCCTGGCGATCAGGCTCCTCGTTGAACATCTTGTTTCAGTTTCAGTTCAGTGTGAGGTATATTTTGTTGCGCGAGGCGACCTAAAATGTGCACACCTTGTCTCCGATGGCGAAGTGGACTTTCTCGATCGGTGGTGGCATTGACTTGCAGGTTTCTAGTTGTTGTGGGTGCGCGCTCGACACTAGTTCTGACAAAGCGTTCGTGGAAGGATTTTTGAACTCGCTGCCGCTGTCGTAGATGCACCTAGCCAAATGTGGGTAGCGGCAAAATCAGTGCCTGTCCAAGATGTATGCTGCCTCGTCACTGGACTCGTCAATTGCCGGATGAGTCGTATAGTTGTGTTCATGATGCTGAGTGCTCTCAACCGTAATCGTGTTGCGTGCTTTTGCAGCACAGATGTAAAATGGGCATGTGTATGCGAGGTTTCTGACCAAGCATCGTTAGTTGGTTCCAATGTGCTTCGATTGGTAGTGATATTTCCGGCCGTAGAGTATTATCCTCGTGTAAATTCGGACCACATGGCTGCACACGGTTTCCAATTCCTGTCAGAGTAGCTCAATATTCGGGAGGTTAACTTGGTTGCAACACTCTGAAAAATATCCGTAGGATACACTGAATGCATCGTCTTGTTTGCTGTGTCATACCGTGAGCGCAATCCAAGTGCACACGACGCCAGCCATCGTCGATTGGAGACCAACGTGGATATGCGAGATCGGATCTTACCAGTAAATCAATCTGATAAACAGCGTTTCAATGTCCTCTAGTTGCAAACCAGTCAGGTTGGACTTCCGCTTTCGAAACAACTTTTCCCAATAAGTAGCTGCGTGGAACTGGCACAATAAGACTTTCGCATTTGGGAACAATTCCGTCAGCGTCCTCCCTTCCACAAAATCCTTGTCTGTGATCACCGTCTTCACGCATGGTGTCTGCCTGCTCGTTGATGGCAATGCATAATGTGCTAACGTCTCTTGAAATATGTAAAGTCACATAAATCCCGATTGACAGACACAGCTCGCTTACTTGAGTGGTACCTCAAATTGTTTGTGTTGTGTGGCCAGTCCATGTCTACGCTTTCGCCCCATTCCTTGAAACACTCTTTCTGAACGGCAGACTGTAACGATAGTACGGTCGTAATGTTCGTTTGATCCTGGACGAGCAGCACGTCATTTCCTTCTGTTCTGCCCAACGAGTCAAACAGAATGTCCGTTCGCTTTGCTGGTGAGCCCTTCTCTTCAACTGCTCGAATAATGTTGTGTGCCTGTTGGAAGGATATGTCTTTGCCTGCACAAAATAGCTTGATTATGCCTCACTGCAAACTGTAAAGAAACGAGTACGCACCAAGGTCAGCGACCAGAAAATGTTTTGTGGGCTAGAAGCCTGAAGCTTTGCTGGTCATGCGAGAGTATGCGGGTGTGTGTGTGTCTGCAAAGAAAGAAGTGTTGTTAGCAAGGTACAACACCACAATTGTACCCACCGGCAAACGAACTACTCGTTTGTGAACGACAATTCTCCATCAATCACTGGTGTCGCCGACCTCAACAGTTTTTGCAATTACGTACAGACACGCTAAGCAACCAATGAAGCACTTCTTGTGCTCGTACTCCCTAGAGCCTCGACTCTTCAGGGTCCGCCCATGTGCACACTTTTCATATCCGCTTGAATAAGAGGAGACTCTGGTCGGAGGATGGCCATTTCCACGGGTCGGTTCACTGGCAGTTGACTTGACGGGGTCCACAAAAACGCTGCGACATCGTTTATCTTTGGAGTCAAGTTCGCGGTCCACGATGTGCTGCCTACGGGGTACCAGCCAGCCAACCTCTGTGCTCATCAGAGAGACCGATCTCTGTGAAGGAGATGACCATAGCAATCAAGCAGGCAGCGGCAGCGATCGGAGAAGACCCACACAAGTACGGCACCCACTCGATGAGAAGCGGAGGAACGACTGCCATATTCGCCGCTGGAATCGACAGTTTGACGATCAAGCTTTTGGGGAGGTGGAAGTCCGACGCGTACGGGCTGTGCACGCGACTGATCCAAACCAGTATCAGCAACCTTACCGTCAGAATGACGTCTCGTCGATAAGTCCGCAAATTTTATGCACGGCATTGCCGATGGGACCACCTCCACGCCACACCCTGGCTGGAGCAGCATAACCTCGCGGACATCGAACGAACTTGGGCCGCGGTTCCCATTAGTTGAAGAGCGATTGGTGGAATCAATTTTCTTCGGTGCTCCTTGTGGTGTTCGTCTGTGGTTTTTCTTTTTGGCATACTGGCAGCGACGAAGCGCGATTACTTTGTCTTCGGTATCAGCAAAGTTGTTTCTACGAGTGTGCTGTCCGCGACACTATAGGAGTCTGATTGAATGGCGAGCGCTCCTAAGTTCTAAACGTGCAAAATACGCCCTTAGAGGTCAACAAGCGCGCAGATTTCAATGGCGTATTTAAGTGAGGCGGCTACATGAAAAGAACACAATCAACAGCAGAGAAAACAAAACAAATGAAACATACCCGTGCGACCACGCTGTCCTCTTCCAAGGCTTGCACAATTTCACAAGTCGCAGATTCATTCGCCGACGTCTGTACGCACACTTCGTCCTCTTATTGAACTCGATTCGTCCTGTCTGCTCCAATGAATGGCTCTGAGTGTGGCCGTCTCTGTGTTCAGACATCCTTCTCTTCATTGGCGGATGCTCTTGGAAGAATTCACAAAAGAAAACCACTTGAAAGAGCAGCACGGATGCAGATGCTACTCACCTTATCGCTGCGGCTCTCGTTCAGATAGCCGCCTCACCAGAATCGACTCGTACCCGTGTTCGACACCCTGAAAGCGAACGTGCATGGCAGAAGCACCATGAAGTCGCATCAGCATCACGGAGCGCCAACAGGCGGTCACATTCGTCCTGGCAAGTCCCAGCGCCACTTATCGAAGGCGCACACCTGTCTGCGTAGCGTTGTTGTGCCTACTTGTCCCTCTTGTCGTCATCCAGCACACAAAGTTTTATTCATTTATTTATTTGTGTCGGCGCAGCGTGCACGTAATGCTGGAGCGCAAGACGCACGGTTATTTACGGAGTTTGCATTTTCACGCGCTCTGGTGGTTTGTCTGAGGTGTGGAAGAGGCGGCAATACAACCACATTGAAGTCAAGTGCAAGTATTTTAATACTCGACTCCAATTGCTCTTATTTCAGCAAAGTGAGACTAAGCTGACAGCACACTCGAGCATAATTGCCTTGTTCATGTGATCTGAACGGCTGCAGATGAAGGCAAAAGAGAGTGAACCAGTCGGATACTCTAGAACCTGACAGCCAGTACGCAGCCCGCCTGTTTTTCCAATTCCAAAACAAGTCTTTCTCAATGAACCTGCATGCTGAGTTTGCCCTCGACACAATGGCGACGTCGACGTGCAGACTCCTCTTTAAAAGAACGAAGCCATGATCCGCCCTGTCTCGTGCAGCCAGTCTCTCCATTGCGTGTTTATGCAGCACGAAATCGAACGGCATCACAGATATACACGGCATTTTCCAATGTGGTATTGCTATTTGCGGTCAATTCGTAAAATCCGATTGCGTTATTTACGGTCCACGGCTCAAATGACGAACACCCCAGTCGTGACTATTTCGCATGTTGTGCAAGCGCTCCATCGTTTTGGTGATGATGGATCCCGCGGCTCGCTCGAATGACGGACCTGCTGCCGTACGCCGGGGCTGCAGCCCCACGTTGTCGTCACCGGTGAGCGACCACGTGGGTCGTGGCGCGTCCGCTGTTGCCACGAACGACACGTCGCTGCCACGTGCGCCGCGTTCGACCGTTACCACACCAGGTGTGCTGCAATCCGACAAGCCGCAAGAGCAGTGTGAAGAGTCCGCCAGTGGTGGCAGAGAGCCAAGGTTGATGCCGCTGCGTACGATCCTGGGGCATCACCCTCAGCAGCATATCGAAGAAACACTAGCGGACGTGACCCGCGTTCAAGAACCTTGTGGTGTTCAGCAACAAGCGCAGTATTTGCCGATGAGGTGCACGAATTTCGGTGTGATCATCGAAGAGGAAACGCTGTCGGATGACGGTCAAAGCAGTACTACAACCTCATATGAACGCGATCATGGCCGTGGAACTTGCAATTTGGAGACTCTCGGACTCTTACACTCTTCAAACAGCAC
The DNA here is from genome assembly GCA_006386115.1 of Globisporangium splendens. Lineage (NCBI taxonomy): Eukaryota > Oomycota > Peronosporomycetes > Pythiales > Pythiaceae > Globisporangium > Globisporangium splendens. The sequence continues at coordinate 37,197 of VFIW01000162.1, read as the reverse complement.
TGCGACGAAGCAGTCGATACAGCGAAAATCCATGACGCCAGAGGAACGACGAAAGGTGCGGACGTGTATCGTTGATGGCTGCTCCAACTATATTGTGCACCGACACCGGTGCTTCCGTCATGGCGTACGTCGTTATACTTCTTTGTTGCTGGTGGCTTGGTGCTTGAATATTCTGCACGTTGCAAGTTTTGTGATCTGACGTTTGGTCGTGGGAGTTGGCTAAATGCAGGGAGGCAAGCGATGTTCTGTAGAAGGGTGCAACGCTAGTGCAAAACAACGGGGGCTGTGCTGGCGGCATGGTGCGAAAACAAGGCTTTCAAGCCATATTTTCCAAGTCAAAAAGTATTAATGCTGTCTACCATTGGTCTGACATCGTCTCACGCTTTCTCATACTTTGCTTCCTTTAGGTGGATCCGTGCTCTGTAAAGCTGAGGGATGCGCACGCGGTGTGAAAATCAGAGGATTTTGTTGGTCTCACGGAGGTGGCAAGAAGAAACAGCAACGCCAGGATGTATCAAGCTCCACGTCGTCACGCCACGATTTGTTGCCGCGCACGAAATCCTGTATTTATGAAGGGTGCAAGCGAAAATCAGAGGTTCATTCGTTTTGTGAGACTCACTCACGTGAAGTCACCCAGCCAGGTTACATTTTCGAGTTATGACTTAAAAGATTGCGTAATGAAATACCTAAGCCATTGTCAAAGCCGCCGAAAACGAACAACTAATTGTACCCGAGACCATTTCTTCAGGAAGAGATCAGGAAATACTCGCTGTCGAGATCGTTCTGCCATGCATCCATCAGGTAGCGTGTTGGCGCTTTAGTCTTCGTACATGGCATTCTACAGAGTCATCTTCCTATTCTTAAGGCATATCTCAAAATATGGAGATTGTATTCGTTTGTCTTGTGACTGGATCACGTTCTCAGATGAAGGAATCAGCATCGTGCTAACGAGGTAGTCGACTTGGCCGCCACCCACGCCATAGACTCAAGACGCTCAAATTCGACGGCACAGAATAAGGGCATGAAAATCCTATCACTTGTGGAGGGAGATGGGATACACCGGTTGACATGGCCAAACACTCAGATTCCAATGTCTGGCAATGCGCGACCTAGCGGTCAGCGTTCGCACTCGTTTACATTAATACATTCACTTCAGCAATGACACTTTTGTAATGAACCCAGACTGTTTAATCAAAACCTTTCTTGTGGGGCACATTGTGTTGCGCGTGGCGAATTAGAATATTCCTGCTCCTAGCTTTACTACGGAAGCCTCAGAGTACTTGGATCGCAACCTGGTCTGCAGTTGAACGCTTCAACTTTGGTGGAACTATCTCGCAAGTACGTTGCAAGCAATCAGGCACATTAAAGAGTTGGGATCAATAAACTGGGTTTGGTTGATTTCAATTCCGCTACAGTACACTCATGCCAGTGATGACGAGCGATTCATTTTATTGCTTCAAAATCGATGATTCATTGTAGGTTCGTTGCGATTTTTTAAGCAACGTATGCTCTGTGCACGGGTTTAGCCGAATTCGATTGATGGTCTTTATCGAAATGGACCATTGACATTCTTCAGAAACATTGGTTGTTACCCTCTTACTCGCCTAAAGGCATAGCTTCTGTCTTCAACGGATGCTCTCAACCTGCTTACCCTTCATCGAAGTTTTGCTTTTCTAGTTAGACCACTGCGGAGGCTACGAATTCTTTACTGTGATACGAACACAACATGTGGGAATATGAGTCTTATGTCGGAGCTTGTGCTCGTGACGAAACTAAGATCCAACTTTCTCACTTGGAGTGCTCGACTTTCACGTAATTTCATTCATTTTTTCCACTCTAATCAGTTCATGCCGTAAAATTGTGAACACAGCGCTGCTACATCGCAGGTGCAGGGTGCGAGTGGCTGAGATAGCTGCAAAAAAAACAAAAAAGCCGTGAGCGTAAGTGTCCAATTTGTTTTCATGTAACAAGGTGCAATTCTTCTGTCGGGGACACGTTACCCTCACCGTTGACACGCTCTCTGCTACCAATAAACATACTTTCTTCACAGCGTTAGGTCAAGCACGTGTAGGCGCGACTCAATACAGCTCGTAAACTTACAGAGTACATTTGCGAGTCGTCTTCGGCCAGATTCTTGATCATTCTAGGACTGTTAATACAGCAGGCGTGACAGTCCACTTGCAAGACCACTTCATAATGCTTTTGATGTGCATGCGGATCCCAACGGAGAGTTCGGGCTAAAGTCTGGTCGTTATAGCCAAACTGATGAGCCTTTTCGTCGATTTCTCTTTAATCTGTACACACCACACATACTTGCGCCTAGCGAGTGCTCTGTACAAAATCAAGAGCATTTTTGTTGAATGCAGCAAATAAACAATATCACATACCATTGAGGACGTACCTGAGTCGATGAGTCAACTGAGGTCTTGACTTGGCATTGATGAACTGCAAACAGCTCCATTCGTAGCCAAGTAATTCTGCAAAGAGCAACGCACGGGTGCCTTCTCACACGCGACCACCCACACATACTGCTGCATACCAACGCTTTGGTACAGTTTCTTCTGCTTGCATTGGTGCTTGCCATGCTAAGACTCGGATCTTTGAACGTATCCAAGTCGGACAGCTCGGCCACCGCATCGACGACCAAGTTCTATTGAGTCGGGCGTTCGACTCTGGGTGGCTTCCCTTGAGTCTGATGCGCTCGCTGTGTGGTGCGTTTCGCAGGCACTGGACCTCATCACTCAGCCATGCGTGGCGCAGTTCTGCATCTCACAACGGCGGCGGACCAAAAGCGAAAGCGTTGCGCAACGGCGACCACGCAACACCAAGACAGACTCTCGATCCGACGCCGTACCGTACGATACGCTTCGCTTTGTCCCACGTGACTGACAGACGACGAGAGAATTACAGTCACTGACCAAGTAATTGGAAGACCGCATTGATCGGAAACAGACATCGTAAACAACATGTCACCTCTCCGTAAATAAAGTGTCATGAGGAATGTGGCCATTGACGTGAAACTCGAGTCCGACATGGCGGCGCTAACCACAAGAGCATGGCTGCAGAAGTTCCAAGAGATGAGGTGCTCGGATGGACCAACGACCCAGTGACGCGTCTGCTGTCGTTGCTGCCCCGTCTCCAATGACAGTGTCACCAAGTTAACGAAGGCACTTCCTGGTCCTCTGCGCCTCTTAGTCGTATGAAGACAGAACAACAAGAGACTTTGCTGAGATCTGGTTTATGCTTCATGTCCATCGTAATTGGATGTGGATCATGCTCACAGGTGATTCTGAGCACCCTCGGAGTTGATGAACTGTGTTAAATGATTCGGGAGCGTCCGCCAGTGCAATGAAGGATGTATGAACACTGAAGACACCTCACAGGATGTGATTCTTTGGACAGGGAGAAGGTCAACAAGAGTGCATATTTGCATATCTGCATTCAACCCCGAAGAGACGTCCGCCAGCCTGTAAACTGTACACCGCAGCGCAACGCGGTCGGTCGATGCTAGGAGGACAATCCTGAGCAGATATGAACAAGTTTTATGCGCTGCGTTTTGTTTATTCATGGTGCCCTCTTACCTTTTGTATTTTGTCATGGCTCCGTTGACTTGGTAGTGTTGTTGTGAATCCAACAGAAGAACGTGTTTGTTGAGCTCAATTTCAGGCGGAGTATTTCTTTTACTGTCTTTGTGCACTGCCGTCTGCTTTGATTTTTTTATTCATCAAGTCCCAACGACGAGAACAGCATGCAATATTGTATTTGTAAATATGGCTTCGACCTCCGAACAAAGGTCACCAGAGCCTGCCTGCAAGAATGTGGTACCGCGAACAGCCAGTTGAGAACGTCGAAGTATGAGTTGATCTTGACCTAGATGTGGGTTTGGAGCAATTGAGAGCCCAGATTTGCAGTGAAATTGTATTGAAATGCTTGATAAGGAGACAGCATCATCAATACGTCATACCCTCCAAAGACATGCCGATTGTTTGTTTGTTTTTTTATGGCGAACGCTGACTCATTTTGCATACTCCAACTAGAGTAATATCGTTTCGATGCCATGTTCCACGAGATGCGGTTGATTACACGTTCAAATCTGATGTGCGCATTTGCATTGTCCTCAATCCGTTTGTCATGTCCTACATTAATGTCCACCATTTTGAGCCTGCCTCGTCTTTGTTTCGGCTCTACAATGCGTACGTCCTTCCGACTCTTCTCTACAACTGCGGCGCATAGGCGCTGACTGAAGGTCAACTGCATGGCATCGAAAGATATCACCGCAAGCAATTGCGCTCAGTAATCGGCGTCCGATATCCTAAAACCATTTCGAACGCCCGCCTCTGCGAGCGCTGTGACTCGGAACCTCGACGCTACCGCATGCTGAAAGCACGTTGGCAACTTTCCGGACACATTCTCCGCTGACCAGATGACATCCCAGCCAACCCCGCGATGACAGCATGCTCCGAGAACGTGTCCAGCCCGCGCCGACAGAGCCGACGACCTATGTTGCTCCCGAGCCGACTCGACTCCAGCATCCAGCTCACGCAATTCGAGTTGACCACAGTCCAGAAACAATTATTTAGATACAAAAGATACTGTATTTTTCCACTATAACAATTTGTTATTGAAAACCGACGAGACCAGTGCAATATGATATGGTAACAATATTTACAGTAAATTTTCAAAACTTGAGCTTTTGTACAGTTTGTCCGGTTTTCACACAGAACCGGACAGCATTTTAGTGGCCCCAAGATTGCTGAGTGCATTTATTGGGCTGCACGTGGTGCCCCACACAGTGAACAGACGCATGTGGCGTCATTGCGATTGTATCCGGCTGTGGTAGCGTATTTGAAACCAACCGCTGAAATTGCGCATTCAACCAGTGTAATGGGCCAAACCCAACCATCACATGAAGGTGAGGGCAGAACAGTGAGGTGGGTTCTGAGATGACGTTACAATGGGATGTAATGGGTTATAACCAGCCATTACATGAAGGTGGATCTGTTCCCAGATCTGGTGTGTCACACACCACCTTCAGCGTGCATTGTGGAGACACAAATAACAAAAGGGATTACGGTAATACAGTCCCCACATGCACGTGTGACGTCATTCGATGACGCCACGAGTGTTCTCTGTGCTGATCAGTGCAGAATATTGTTCTCATGTACTAATCAGTACTGAGCAATGACATCCATGTACTAATCAAGTACTGAGTGATGGTTCCTGCTTGGGAAACTGCACTGGCGACGAGACCGACGTGTCTCTGCCGCCTGAAGTGAGTGGCGCGAGCCAATCACTTTGCAGGGATTTTATACAAGACTTGAAGTTCAAGCTTCTAGAAGATTCCCTAGGTTCAACTTCAGTGTACCCAAGGTTTTATATATCAGATTCATAGGTTTTATTGTGTATGTTTAGGTTTTAGTTATAAGACGTGTAGGATCCCTTGGGGTTCATTAGTAAGTAGCGACAGGAACCATAACTGTAAGGAGGCTTGTGTAGTTGATGCAAATTGAGAAGTGAGATTGAGAAAACTGTTTAAGAAAAACTCAACTACTTCGTTGCTAGTCCTTGGCCCCTTGGGCTCTTCCTACTCTCTTTCTTTCTCTTGCGTGCTACTTGATTTTTTTACTGGATTTTCTCATATCTGATTTTTCTTCCTTTTTTGTGGACAGGATCGCTTCTGAGATAACAGATGGGTTTCTCGTCATATCTTTACCTATGCATAAACATACAATCATTCCTAAAGGTGTCGTAATCATCTACCAACATTCCGATATACCGAAATATTGGTACATTGTACCACCATGGTACCGTCGACCCTTACATCCTCCCGCGATTGACTTCTCGTTGGAGCTGTTGATATTCTCCGACGAGAACATTCCAATGGGAGACGCTTTTGACATTGTCTTCATTTTCCCATGTCGCTTCGTGCTCAGGAAAGCCGTGCCACTTTACCAACCATTGCGTCTTGCGGTTTACTCGGCGTTGTGTAAGAGGCTATCCGAGACAGCCTCAAACACAGCACGCACGCTTGCGTTTGAGAGGAAGACTTGAGAGGAACTTGGCGAAAATGCAACTGAATTGAAATGAGCTTATGGTTCCTGACACTACATATAAAACACCACTAGGACTCCTAGAGGTTTTATGCATAAAACCTAAACATGCATAAATAAAACCTATGAATCTGGTATATAAAACCTTGGGTACACTGAGGTTGAACCTACGGGATCTTCGAGAAGCTTGAACTTCAAGTCTTGTATAAAATCCCTGCAAAGTGATTGGCTCGCGCCACTCACTTCAGGCGGCAGAGACACGTCGGTCTCATCACCAGTGTTGTTTCCCCAAGTAGGAACCATCATTCACATGTCTAGAGTACTGTTGTGCGTAATCACGCCGAATCTCAATGATTGCGAGCGACCAACACTCAACTCAGACACGGATTGCTCTGACGTCAGACGATGACGTCACCTGTGCATGTGGGGATCACTTTTATGTGTTTCACCCAATATCTTCGCACCCACAAAGCACTTCCACAAGGTGGTGTGTGACACACACAAAGAGCCACCTTGCATGTAATGGCAGCCTTAGCCCATTACACGTACCGTAATCCCTTTGTTGTTTGTCTCTCCACAATGCACACTGAAGGTGGTGTGTGGCACACTAGATCTGAGAACAGATCCACCTTCATGTAATGGCTAGGCATAGCCCATTACAGGAACTGTTTATTTGTTGGGGGTTGCCCTCTGCAGGACACCCTGAGTTATCTTTAGTTCACTATCTAGCATAGTGAACTTCCGCTCATTTCAATGTGAACATAAGTGAATGGCTCTGAATTGCCGTGTTATTCAATTGGTCTAAAAGCATATAGTTTTAGCCTATGAGAGTCGTGTCTGTGGCCGACCTCTAATCAGAGAAGCTTGGCTACCTTTGTGGTTCGAGTAAGTGCGGCGAACCTAATGGATCGGCTGCTTTGGTGTTTCTCGTAACTAAGTACGGAAACTTTGTTGCATGCGGACTTAGTCCAATGTCAACAGATTGGGCTAAGTTGCTGTGGTGCAACTTAGCGTGTGACCCTGTTACACTTCTTGATCAGTTTCTGCACATCTGGTGAGGTCTTGGTAATCTCTGCTGCAACGTGACATATCTTGACGCGATACACTTCTTCGTAGTCTTGTTTCCTGAGCTTTTGCTTGAACTCGGCGCTTGATACTTGGATAGCCGGAATGGTGTCTTCTTCTGGTTTGAAAAATACTTCATGCGTGCGATAGTTGATTTATGGATCATACCAATGGTAGAATGGCTTGCCTAGGACAAGGTCCTGAGCATCTCCCATTTTCCATTCCATCACTGGGATTTTGAACTTGCGACCACAAATTTCAACAACAACTTCTCCCTTTCGTGTAGTTTGAGTAGTCGTGCTGGTTCCATCAAATCTGTTGACCTTGATTCGCATTTCCTCGGTGAGCGTATTTATTGTCCCTGGCTTGATGGTGTTGTCGGTGGCACCGCTGTCAAACATCACTACGATATCTTTGCCGTTACATTTCGCTGGCATTCGAACCAATTCGTTTTCTCCATGCTCCTTTACTACTTGTTCAATGACTTCTACTTCACTTGTTTCTGGCGTTGGATCTTCTTGACTTCTCGGTTGAACATAGAAATTGTTGGCTTCATAGGCATGCTCCTCTTTGTTCTCGTCGTATTCGAAGTAGTTCACATTGGTTCTTCTCGGCGGTCGATGGTTTGGACGTTGTTGATTTTCTCGGCGAGCGTCGTTGTTCTGTTTCTTGAAGCGTTCATGGATTAAGTGGCCGGGTTTCTTGCAGTAGGAACAACGTTTATGTGGACGATTTGGCGCTTGATGACTTCGGCGAATTTGAGCAGTGTCGATCTCCATTGGTTCGGGTCCATCGTGGCGTGGGAACGGTCGGGTTGGACGATCATGACTTGGAAATGGCTGAGAGTGTGGACGGAATCTTGGTGGCGGTGATGGTCTTGGACTGAAGCGCTGTCGATTGTCGCTTTGCTGCCGGAACGATCCACCAAAATAGGTACGATCGTACTTCAAAGCAACGAAAAAGCACTCGGAAATATCATCGCAGTGGCGGTGCTCCGCTTCCCGACCCAGCTGCGGCAGAAGACCACGCGTGAAGTACGTGGTTTTATCCAGTTCGCGGATCTCGCGGATCTGCATCAGCAGCATACGATACTTGCCGATGTAGTCTTCTAGGGAATGACAGCGACTTTGGCGTAGATTGCACAACTTGTCTCGCAACCGGCGCTGATTGTCCCGCGGCACAAGCTCCTTCGTGAGATGATGCATGAGTCCTTGAACGTCGCTGACCTTGTCGCGGTTCAGCATGTACCATGCTGCAACATTCCCACGAAAGTTGGCGGTCCATTCGATTCATCTTCCCAGTTGATGTTTTTGGCTGCAAGGGATCGCATCACATGGTCGAAGTAGAGGTCGACAGATTCGCCAATTGCTCCTGAAAAGTGAGGCAAGGAGATGCCTTCCACTCTTGTTTCCTTGTGGGCCAATACTTCCATTAGGTGCTGCTGCCTCTCGGAGATATCTGCAAATTGTTTGAGCAGCTCTCGGGACGTCATGATGATATACTTATTTGTCGATATTGATTTCTGGTTGTGTTTCTTTCCTATTCTTTTCTTTTCTTACGTATTGATCAGTTTTTTTGCAATATTTTCAATTATTCACACTACTTTGATTTAAATTTTTCTGCCGTGGACTTGAATTTAATGCTTGAATCGTGAGTTACTATTGGTCACTCGCACTTTGATGGCCTCTGTTGATGCAACTTGAAATGGAGAGATCGCTTCTATTCGGTTCGGCTCTTCTTGGTATTACGCTCCTCTTGATCGCTCTTGACTTTGATTTTGCGGTCCGCGAATGTCGTAACTAGAGTTTCGACTTGATTGAGACGACTGAGCAGACGATCTGTGAGTTCTTGAAGCGCGTTTCTTTCGACGTGGCTGTGACAGTTGGGGATCTCGTTGTGCATATACTTGATGAGACTGAATTGACGCTCCAATGCTTGGGAGAACTTAGTGCGCAGACGATCAAGGTTTTCCGCGTTGTTGGAGAGCGGCGCAAAAGAGGATCCGACGAGTTCCGATTCTCGAGTCTTTCGCTTTCCCATCTACTCGGACGCACACGTCCAACACCAGCAAGCACACAAACCACACAATAAGCTTGACTAAGGAACAGTGATTCTCGCTAATCTCTAGGGCAGCGCAAGCACAATGGCATTAAAGCTAACCTTTCGAGCGAGTGTCCCTTGTGATGTCAGCAGACAGTGGTTATTGGCGAGCGTCGGCCGGAACAGGCAGTCACCGAGACGGAAAGGATAACACCGAGTTGGAGTGAAGCGAGGCGAGTCTTGACTTGACCAACAAGTGCGACCACTTGTAAGGAGGCTTGTGTAGTTGATGGCAAATTGAGAAGTGAGATTGAGAAAACTGTTTAAGAAAATTCAACTGCTTCGTTGCTAGTCCTTGGCCCCCTTGGGCTCTTCCTACTCTCTTTCTCTTGCGTGTCACTTGATTTTTTACTGGATTTTCTTATATCTGATTTTTCTTCCTTTTTTGTGGACAGGATCGCTTTTGAGATAACAGATGGGTTCTCGTCATATCTTTACCTATGCATAAACATACAATCATTCCTAAAGGTGTCGTAATCATCTACCAACATTCCGATATACCGAAATATTGGTACATTGTACCATCATGGTACCGTCGACCCTTACATTAAGATTTCAATTCACTTCTCTTTTTGTACGGTATCGCGCAAAGCTCCCTTCCTTCTCTTGGACACAGCGGTAACGCTGTGCCCTTCCTCTCACCTGCGCTTCCTCAACGCACATGTACGCCGTGCAACGGGGATTCCCATTACACCTGGCAGCACTTTGTGGTCCATCCAACCACAGAGCGAGAGCCGTCAGCATTCATTGCTGACGAAGAAACCATGTTGGGGGTCGATCCCGCGTCAACCGCGAGTCCGACAATCACGCGGGATGATTGTCTCCACTTGAGTGATCTCGAGTGGAGTGCCCTGCAACGACTGGGGAAGGTCGTTGGCGAAAAGGCAATCTCCGCCATCCTCGCCACCTCTCCACCGGAGCAGCATCGCCTCACGGCGATTGGGTTCCTGCAGAAGGAGGCAGAGGGGCGTAGAAGAGGGAGATCGCTTCCTCTGGCACAAGCGTGTGTGCTGTGTTTGAGGGACTGTTGTGAACAGCGCCCTCTTACATCAAGATTTGAAATGCAAATAGGATGGGTTGTTCCTACGGCGTCTTCGATTGGTAGATAGTCGGGTGTCCAATCCGACTATCATCCAATGAGATTAAACTTTAATGGAATGTTCTTATTGGCTAAAAATGCAACTGGCTACATACAGTGTTGATGGGTTAACGGGTGTGTTTGGAGAGAGAGTGGCAAAACCCGTGTGGGTAAGACCCGCACTCTTTGGACCCAAGAACCCATGAAATGGGGAGCCACATTGCATCCTGCTGATTGCTGTGGTTAATCATGTAGTGTATGATATTGCAGGTGCTCTACAACAAGGTTTTCGCTCAAGTGATGTGCATATGTTATACAAGACATGTGTATGAAGGGCTTGTGATGGCTCAGCATTCGGTGCCTGGGATCAGGTGCAGCGGAAGTGCTGCCATAGGATTATCTCAAACAACGCATCTTTTCGTGAATAACTGCATCTGCGTCAGCAGAAACCGCGTTCTGTGGCGAATAGCCACATAAAGGAATAAAACCCAATGACATGTGATCAAGGGCATTCACCCTGCACATGCTTGTGTTGTCTGCTGTAAGGGCTCGATTTGCTAGACTGTTGGTGGGACTGTACGGCATCCGTAATTGCAAATGCTTCCACTCCACTCTCGGTTCTACAAATTCCCATTGACAAAGTTCTGTCGTGTCAAAAGGGAGATCCACTGATGCCAACGCCTTTACAGTTTGTGCACACAGAGCACGCTTACATACAACACAAAAATGCGCTGGAGAAAGGCAGCAGTCGATGGTCTTAAGCAGCTACCTCTGTCCTCGTACAGTACTGTTACGTTGACTGCAGCGTGACTCACTCTTCGGGGATGTTGAAGGTCTTTCTGTCAAAGATCCACAGTTGAATGTCAACATCTGTGCATGCTGTACGTCCAATTCTGGGTCACGCTGCGCCTACCCACCGAACTGCAAGCCTTCCTCTTCATAAAACGAAGCAGGTGTACGACTTCGTGGCAGCGTTTGCCCAAGCTCCTGTATGTATTGTCTGAGAACCAATAGAGATGATGTGGCAGTCTCTTTGCTGGGAGGCATTGCCATGTGTCAGGTCACTCGTTGACGGCCTAACCGCTCTCCACTATACCGACTGATTTGGGCAGCATGTGGTCGAATGCAATGCACGCCATCACACGAACAATGCATGGGATCTAATGTGGCTTTCCATCTCTAACAGTAAAGCTCACACCCACGTCAGCTACCATGCTGAACAGTGGATCTCACACCGCATGCCAGCAAGATCTGGACGTTGCTGGAGGTCTCAGCAAAGCTCCTCCACCAGCGCATCCCTCCAAGTCAAGGTCGAGTTCAAAACCCGTGAATATCAATGCTGTGATCATACCAAAATGATCACTCCGCCTTCATCTGCAATTGTGCAAACTGTATAATTACGTTGTTCTCTCTAATTTGGTTTTGGATTATGCCACGACAGACAAGGTCAATCTCCAATATGATGTGGAGAAATCAGGATCCTTTGGCTCTGGTCAGACTCGGAGCTCCTCGTCTATGCGTCAGTCACCTTTGGGATCCAATGGCATATGTTTGGCGCCGTGATTACAAATGGAGGAGCTCTGCGCGGTCATTCATCGCAATGCGGAGGAGGGGAGTGACTGCAGCTCACAGTCTGGACAGCGAGTTACCAACGTTCCCGCTCAGACACATGCGTCCCACTTTTTTGGTTCAAGCAGGAGCGGACGAGGCATCAGGCCATCACGGGAGAGCATTTCTCTGAGAGGGAGCCGAATGGCGTCCCTTGTTCTTCCCACCAGGACACAGAGCTCCTCAGTCCACGCTCAGCGTCATTTTCCAACTTGCGCTTCCTTCACGCAAGACCAAGATGGTGTCCGTGCTTCCTGCCGTCGCGCACAAGCAAGCGCAGCTCAACTCGAACAGCAGCAGCATGGCCGGATGGCTCAAGACCGCGCTCACGGTCGGCTTTGGTGTCGCTTGTGCGGCTGGTGTCGCGATTGGACTCTACAGCTCCCACAGCGAACACTTCCAGAACGGTACTGAACGCATCCTGCAGGAGATCGCGCAGGCCAAGGGCATCCACGTCACGTTCACGCCAAAGACGGGTTCGTCCAACGCGCCAAGCAGTCTCGCCATCGAAGGATACCTATTTCCAAAGACCCAGGACGGATCGAGCAACGCGACGTCACTCTCGTTCGACGGACGCATTTCGTACTTGCACCTTGGCAGCCAATTCAACTTCACGTTGATCGACAATCGCGGCTACGTGACGATCGAAGACGAAGCGACTGGCAAGATCACGCGCAACGAGTGCTTGGCGCGCGAAAACATTCCGCCAATCGACCAGTTCACGGATGCGCTCTTGAGCGCACGTGTCATTGACGATGTCTCGAGCTTTGAAGTTGCGTGTACCGATGGAAAGCTCGTGGAGTTTGTGTTTGCCGATGAGCCATACGTGTTTTGCTCCAAGGCTGGTGCTTCGCTGGACAAGATTCACGGTGAAGACTTGGAAGCCTCGATCGAAATCCTCAAAGAGAACACGGAAGGATTCCCGTCGCTCGACTCGCTCGCTCGTCCAGAAGGGCAAGATATCAACGAGTGTGGACTCTTGGTCGACACCACCGTTACATCCACTGCTACGACGACCGCGGGCACGGTGACCCCAGCTGCTCGCAAACTCATGGAAAAGAGCATCCAGCGTGCCAAGGACGCTGTGAGCGTTATGGCCGGTACTGCTCGGCGCAGTTTGGCCGACAGCTCGGACTGCAGCTGCAAGGGAGGCATGAAGACGTGCCTGATCGTGCATGGTCTTGGCTACAACGACGGAGAGCTGACCGACACGTTCCCGGACTACTTCGGCACTATTGAACAGCAAGCCAAGTGCTGCTCGTCGGTGAAATTCCTCCACTTGGACACGACGAACTCGGCTTGGTACGACGACAAGCTCACCGATAAGCTGTGTAACACTGCGGTCACGTTGACGAACAGCTCCGACAAGCAGAACATTGAGAACTTGGCGCTGATTACGCACTCGATGGGCAACATGATCGCTTCTTCCTCGATCATGAAGAACACCTGTGGGCTTGCAGCCTCCTCGAAGTGGATCTCGTTGGCGGGTCCAATCTACGGCAGTGCGTCTGCGGCTTCTGCGGTGTCGTTGTACTCCAGCTTGCCAGATTCGGTGCAAAAGACGTTGTGCACGGACAACCCAAACACTTCGCTTGATGACTCGATCGTCCAGCTTCTCTACCACTATGGTTTGTGCCCGACGATGATCTCGCTCCGCTCGATCGCTTCCAAGGGCTCGAAGGTCCTCCCAGCAGGTGTCGATGACTTGTACGTCCAGTCAGGCGAAGTCTTTGGAAAGCACGTGAGCTCGAACATGTGTGGCGTGAACTTTGTTGGCTTACTCTCGGAAGATTCGGCTACATTGACTGCTCTTGGCTTGACCTCTGGACACCCTTCGCTTCAGAACGATGGCCAAGTGGACTGGAGCAGCTGCCACGCTACGGTGGACCCAGCCAAGTACTCGACCTCGTGGGACGGTGGCAATTTCTACAAGGCCAGCATTAACCACTTGGACGCGACCTTCCGTCACGGTGATGGCTGGTGGGGCAAAGACCGCAAGCCAATCAAATGGTTCAACTGCCAATTTTAACTGCGAGAACAGAGCGTAGGTTGATGTGTGGTTGGAGCAAAGGACTGTTGCGTCGTCTCTTAATCCCCCGAGCCATTGAGGTTGCCTTCGATATGAATCACTAAAATCAGAAGCGACTTCGTGTTAGGCACTCTTCACCATGCTGTCAAACCAACGACGCGATTCATACGTCAGCGTGATGATTCGCATCTGCTTTCCAGGCGAGAACGTCAAATGCTGAACTAGTGTTTTGGACTCAGTCGCATAGACTCTTTTAGGTGTGGGCCGTTACTTTTTTCCGAGTGTCTCTTGAAACATGCAGTCTGCTAGTACTCGGAGCGACTCCTTTTCGTCGCCATCAATTGCGCATTTTCGCTTGACGGTGGTGATGGTGTTGGATTTGTCTTTCGATTCTAACGTTGATGGCGACTTCCAGGATGACGATGCAATAGCTCGTGGACAAAGCAGTTCTTCTCTCAGCACGATGATCTTCAACTTCAGGGCGAGCTCAATCAAATCAACAGCAGGCAGGCACACCGCTGAATTGTCCGATACCTCGCCAATGTCATCACCACCGCTCTCGTTGTCGATACGATCTGCTCCACCTCCAAGATCTTCAAAGTTCAAAACGGAAAGCGCGAGCGATTTGACGTTTCCAAATCCAAAATCCACCAAGGAGCCGCCTCTAACGAAGAATATTTGCACCCCTACACGATACCACATTTCGGATGAAAGTGACGCAGACGAGGAAGTGATTAAGCCAATGCCGAAACTCACCCAGGCTCCGAAACCAAAGCCGTCGCTTCTGCAAATCCCGAACTCAAGACTGCGTGAAATCTCAAAGCCGCTGCATCCCATAGCAAGCACAGCATGCGTCAAATATGATGCACACAACTACAGAAAAGCTCAAATGCCTCGCTCGCCATCTCCGCTGAAGGCGAAACTGTCCAGAGCTCTATATAATCCACGACAGGTAGAGTCCAAGTCGTCCAGCTCAACTCCAGCTTCGTCTTCTTTATCGTCGCCAGATTCCTCAATTCTGGAAGACATTGAGTCACCAGACACGCTCGGAGACGACTCGATCGACCAGTTGATTGACCAGGGTATCAATGAGCTTAACCGACTCATTTCGTCAGGACGCAAATCCATGCGCGATAAATCTTCAACACGCGAGAGGTCCAATCGATCGCCGACAGCTGAAGGCATGGCTGCGTCGTTGACCCAGAGCACGAGGTTTTGCAAAGGAATATTTGACGAAGCGTCTCCGATCTCGCCATACTTGTCTCCAGCGCTAGACAAGCACTCCTCGTTTGAACTGCAGCTTCCGAAACGACACCAGCGAGCTCGGGACAATGACCCACCACCTCCAGCACCGCCAGCTGATGACGATACGGATGATGCTGAAAATTCGTTTGAGCTCGAGCTCCTGAAATTACGTGAAAGCGTCCGCAGCCAGACCAACGCGAAGAAGACCGAAAACGACAAGACGAAGGATCAAGCGGCAGCACCGGAGCTAGGAACCAAAATCAACGAGAAGACGACAGCAAATATCCGTGACGTGTCAAACGCCATCGACGATGCTCTCTTGCTAGTGCTTCAACCTTTTGAGAAACGACGCAAAGAATACATCAAGCAAGACGAGGAGGAAGCAAAGGCAGAAGCAAAAGATGCATCTCCTGAGCTCAGCGCAGAATTGCCGCTCGCCACACAAGCCATTGTCGAGCAGCTAAATCTGACGTTTGGCACCATGACTGCTCAACGAAATGCTGAACTGAAAGCTGGGAAAGACGCTGCTGCAGAAGCGAAAGCTGTGGAAGAAGCCAAGACCAAAGACGCAGAAGCGAGGAAAGCATCGGAGGAACGCGCGGCGAAAGAGAAAGAAATGGATATCTTGAGTCTCATTCCGATGCGTGGGAAGCTTCTAGCATCGTCACTCGACATCGAGAACGCGTTACTTCGCCTGGAAATTGCAGAAACGCGAGTAAATCAAACAGTCCAAACAATTACCGGATCCAATTTCGCAGCTGCAGTTACCTCAAAAGCAGAAGCATCCCTGGGTCTTCAACTGGAAAACGAGCTGGCAACTCTCCGACAGCAAACAATCCGCCGAATCCGCAACATCGAACAACGACTGCAAACGCCTCAAGAAGCACAAGCAAAGATTGCCCTTAAATATCGTCGTATCAATTGGGATCCTGCAGACTTTGTGGCCGATCCAAACGAGCCAAGCGAAGAGAAATCGGTTGTCCCTGAAGACGACGACGTAGAGAGTTCGGAGACATTCCACGAAGTTCTTCAACGCAATATAGTGCAAAATCTCGACTTGACCATCTTGAAGCTCAAGCATGTTCTTCACATTGACGCCAAAGAGGCTGCTGAAGCTAAGGAAGTCAAAGCCAGAGGAGACGAAGAAAACGCAAAGAAGCAGTTGGAGCAAAATCAAGAGAGCAAGCGTCGGAAAAAAGAGCTGGAGGATGCCGAGGCTGCTCGCAAGCAGGTCATGGGGGTCACTTCTTTAAACCAGATCAGCTCATGGGTCGACGAAGAGACTCAATTGCACGACAATCTCTCTCAATTGAGACCAGTAATGGAACAAAAAATGGCGGCACTAGATGCTTGGACTGGTATTCTGCAGGAGGCCGTGGATCACTCTTCGCTCCCTTCATTTTTCGAATCGAATCGCGCTTTAGAGTGCTTTGATGCGATCAAAGGGGCCATGGACCAACCGCATTCAAATCAAACTGAGCATCGGCAGCATCTCCACGACATGACTTTGGACGACGAGTACGATAGCAGCGAGGGATCTCCGGGTCGGTATCTGACGGAGCACGCGTATGCTCCTGTCAGCCGCGACCTGGACCGAAAACCTTCAACAGAATCTGCTCAAGACAAGCGATATCAGCGATTTTCCGCAAACCAAAACGAGGTGGAAGACCAATTCGAGTTTTTCTCAAAGCGCTTTCATGAGTTAAGACCGACCGCTGGAGTCAAGAAACAGCCTCACAACATCCATCGGAGCAGCAAAGCGACACGGATGCCCGCATGGGTAGACTTGCGCGGTCCAAAACCAGACCAGACGAGACAAAAATCGCAAAAAGAACTGGAGGTGAAGGAGAGCTCTGCGGTGTCTCGACGACAGTCACACGATCCGCAGCCTGCACAGAACGAACGCCGACAGAATCGACCAGATCCGCGACCAACATACAAGGAACAACGAAGATCGTCCGCCGCTGAGTTGAGTTCTTCCCTCAGCAGGAGCAGAACTATCAAAGACACACATGAGAGGAAGTTGTCGCAGGCACGCAAGCAGACTGGACCCCCGCAGCACGAACCGACCACGATCATCTCTCGCATCCAGCAGCAGATCGAGTGGTTCCAGCACAACCGGCGGCTGAAGGACGCGTGGGTGAAGCAGCGCCACCCGCATTAGAACAACGCATTGTGCACTTTGGGAAAGTGCGATCCAATCTGCATTATGGGAAAGTTGAAGTTGAAGGTGGTACTGTTCCAGTTCGGAAATTTCACTATATGGGCATCAGCAGCACAGAGCTGAAACACGATTGACTTAAACGAAGCAGTGAGAATCAGACTACTATGAATTAGAGATAGGTCTAGATACGTGTAGAATTGGACCTTTGTGAGGAAAATAGGCGTCAATGCTCGCTACAATGCGTCGTGAGGAGGTGACGGAGCAGTGGTCACCTCGTACTTTATCGGAGTGGCGTGAATGCGAATTGAAGAAGGCACGATGGGTTCTGTTGTTGCATTTGCGCATGCACGGACCAGAACTGATAAAACCTGTGCATCTGCATGCTCTATTGATCAATCAGCCTCTTCTTTTACATATTTTGAACAGTTTCCATTGTGGCTTTCATTATTGCAAATCGTTCTCTTCATTTCAATAACCTGTCTATCCGCGTCTCCAGCGTTGCTTCTCGCCTTGATCCAATTTGCATTCACTCCCAGCAGACACACGACAAACGAGGATCGTCGACGTCATTCCGCAAAAAGCAGCCTTCCTGTGAAGTCGACCCAGACAAGAAGAAGAAACACCCGCTCTCCACAATGGCGACGGACGAAGAACGCGTCGAGTATCTGCGCTCGCTGGTGTCCGTGCGCGAGGGCTGTCAGCGCGTGTACGCGCTCGCGAAGGAGGACAAGCTGCCCAACTTCACCGTGGCGTTCGACAAGATCCCGGGCGTCGCCGACTATGTGATCAATGTGATCCGCCAGTCGTACCCAGACGACATCACCGCCGTGCCATTCCACTCCAGGTATACTTGCTTAGAAAGTGTATGTCTTGGTCTTGGGTGATATGATCTCATGCTGTTGTCACTTGTCCCTTCTAGATGGCGTCATTTCGAAACGGGGAACCCAGAGCGCGTGGCAAAGGTGCGACTTTTCTGTTCAAAGCTTCGGTATGCCCGCAATATGAATATTGATCTCTAAACTGTACGAAATGCTTCTGCGAATGCTGCTGACAGATGACTGCGACTTGGGATTGCGATGCTTTGGAAAAAGCGCGTCGACTGATCGATCTCGCGCTCGTGAGTGTGCTGCTCGACGCTGGCGCAGGACCAACGTGGAAGTTCAAAGAACCAAACACCGAGGACTACTACTCGCGAAGTGAAGGTCTTGGCATCGCTAGTCTGCACATGTTCTTGCAGGGAGCATTTAGCTCCGACTTGCTCAACCCGCACCGCTCGGATGCTGATGCGCTGAGCAACCTGCCAAGCGATGCGATCGCGAAAGCCTTTCAAGTGGTACGAGAGTTTGTGTTTCTCTTTGCCTCACGTTTGTTATATCGTTGATACTAATTGCACGTGCTCACTCAACTACGTAGGATGACGAAACGAATCCAATGGTTGGATGCGCCGGTCGAACGGATCTGCTGAAGAAACTTGGTGGGAGCTTGACAGCCCATCCAGAGTTTTTCGCCGGTGCTGACGGATCGATTCGACCAGGTATATAGCAGAAAGTGCCTCCTTTGACCCTTGTTGCTCTCAATCTAATTTGTTGCGTGTTGCACTTAACCTCCACAGGCAACCTCGTGGATTACTTGTTGAAGCACAAGAACGACCAGAACGAAGTCTCGGTCAAAGAGTTGTGGCGCACAGTCGTGTATGGCCTGCAAGATATCTGGCCTGATAGCCGTCCTAGTATCGGTGGTCAAAATATGGGCGACATCTGGGAACTATCGTATGCAGCTGCTCGCAAATTTTTCGCCTAGTATTTATTGTCTCACGCGCTTTTCCGTTTAGGTATCTCCCGGAACACGAGAAAGCGTCCAAATATGTGTGCTTCCACAAGCTTTCGCAGTGGCTCACGTATTCGTTGATGGAACCTCTTCAAGTGCGTTAGCACTCAAGTTTGTTGGCGGGCCAGTGGCTGTTTGACTGAGTGCATTAACACGTTATGCTTATCTGTAGGAATATGGGTTGAAGATTATCGATCTTGGACTCATGACTGGTCTTCCCGAGTACCGTAATGGCGGTCTCTTGGTGGACTTCGGCGTGCTTGTTCCGAAGGACAGCAAGACCTTGACCGACGAGTTCGATCCAAGCTCGGAGATGATCGTTGAGTGGCGTGCTCTTACGGTTGCGATTTTGGATGAAGTCCACAAGATCGTCCTCGAGCGTCTCAACTTCACTGCGGAGTTCTTTCCTCTCGTCAAGGCAAGTGAAGACGTCCATTGTTACCGCTTGTGTGAGCAAAAAGGATGTAACATGAAGTCTCCCTGTGTGTGTATAATTGATGTGTTTGATGCAATAGATGCTGGAAGGAGGAAGCTGGAAGGCAGGCCGCGTGATCGCCAAGGAGAAACGCGCGGATGGCGGACCACCAATTACGATCAAGAGCGACGGCACCGTCTTTTAGACAGAGCAACACTGGCCACAAGACTCAAAGATAAAAGATTGAGGATTTGACTAGGCAGTGAGGCTGGAGGATACGAAAGCTAAAGTATCATCAACAAATGAATATGGCGATTTAATTCTGCTGAAGTTGAAGCTTGGTCAGGCATATGGTGCGATCCATTTCGGTCTGTTTAGTCTCACTCAGTGATGACTTTTAAGCAAGTCCGAGATTTGTCATTTGAAGAGCAGATTCTCTAGAATGCAATACCCATGATTACACTCTGCACTTGAATTCTAAGATGAGCTGTCTCGCACCATAGATTCTGATCGCTTTTCATGTTTCGCATGTCATTGCATCCCGGTATGTCGATTGTCACCAACCAGAGTCCACAATCAAACCATAAATTTCAAATTCAGTTGTGGATGATCACATACGAACATATTGAGTAAATACGAAACTAGTGTTACGTACTCCCCGCCTTGCAAGTTAGGTTCTCGCATGTCGTTGCATCCAACCTCAAGAACCGGTATGGTTACCGGTACCCTCCGTCACGTTCCCCCTCTCTTCCCAAAATGCAAAACCACCACAGCATCCTGATCAAGCAAGAAAAAAACAAAACAAACACCCGCCACCGTCGCAACGTCCGGTGTAACCCCCTCCTCCCTGCGTGTGTCTGTGTCGGCGCTCGTTCATTCCGGAAACCAGCCCCTGCGTGTGTGTCTCTGTCGTGCAGTTAGTTCGTTGCCAGTCGCGTCCGTCCCCTTTGTCGCGTTCTCCGTCGTCCAGAAAAGTTGCTCGTCCTCTTCTCTTCTCCGTCCATCCAAGTGATCAAGTGATTTAGTATGGACCACCCGCACCCGAACGAGTACATGCAGCAGTACGAGGAAGATTTCCACGGCGCACAGCAGGTGCTGAACGCGCAGTACGGTGGTAACGTGCAGCAGCAGCACGATGACTTCGACGTGAACGGACCCGTGAAGCTCTTCGTGGGCCAAGTGCCGCGCACGATGGAGGAAGACGAGCTCCGCCCGGTGCTGGAGGCCTTTGGACAGGTCGAAGACCTCGTGATCATCCGCGACAAGCTCACAGGCGCCCATCGCGGCTGCGCCTTCGCGTCGTTCTTCTCGCGCGATGCCGCCGAGAAGGCCATCGCCGAGCTGCACAACAAGGTCACGCTGCCTCAGGTATGAACTCTGCTTCTTTCTATTGATATTTGTGCATATTGCTGGCATTGTTGTGGGCGAAATAACTCATCGTTGGCTGATAATCACGTCGTATAGTCGATCAATCCTCTTCAAGTGCGTCCTGCCGAAGGACAAGCTGGTGGTTCGTGGCCACTCATTGCTCATCTATTGCGAGTGCGTTTGGTATATGCTGGGCGCTAATAACTTACCTTCTGAAACGTTTCGCCTCATTTATTATGCATGTGCAGCGTCGCAAGAGCACAAGTTGTTTATTGGGATGATCCCGAAGACCGCGGACGAAGCTGCGATCCGCGAAGTGTTTGAGCTGTTCGGCGCGATTGAGGAAGTGTACATTCTGCGCCACCCGGCGACGGGCCAAAGCAAGGGCTGCGCGTTCCTCAAGTTCAAGGACCGCAACTCGGCGCTCTCGGCCATCGATGAGGTGAACGGCAACGTGACGATGGATCGCGGCACGTCGCCGCTGGTCGTGAAATTCGCCGACAGTCGTCGCCAGCGTTTGCAGCGCGCGCGGAACCTTGCTGCGGCCGCTGCGACGGCGTACTGGCAGATGCCACCGACCGCTGGCCTCCCGTTCCCTCAGCTACAGCAACTACAGCAGCAGTACATGCAGCAAATGCAGGCGTTTGAGGCCCAAGCCGCTGGCTTTAATGCTGCGGCAGCTGCAGTTTCAGTTGGTGGTGGCGCTGCCGGTCCAGGTAGTCCCACAAACTCGTTCATGTACTACAACCCGTACGCGTTTGCTGCCAATGGCGCGTACGGCTTCAACGGACTCCCGAACGTCGGCTTTGACGGCCAGGGCGGCATTCCCGGCGGCAATCTGTCTTCGCCTGGTGCTGCCTCGCTCGGATCACCAAGCTCGGCTGCTGCTGCCGCTGCAGTGTTGAGCGGTATCGATGCTGCAACCAAGGTGCCGCGTACGACGAGCCAATTGGAAGGACCAGCAGGCGCCAACCTGTTTATTTACCACCTGCCTCACGATCTCACGGACGCAGATCTTGCGACCGCATTTGCACCTTTTGGGTCGGTCATCAGCGCCAAGGTGTACATGGACAAGATCACGGGCGAGAGCAAGGGCTTCGGGTTTGTAAGTTACGATAGTGCCGATGCCGCGGACGCGGCGATCGCGAGCATGAACGGCTTCCAGATCGGCTCCAAGCGCTTGAAGGTGCAGCACAAGCGGATCCACCAGCGCGGCGACTATATGGGCCAGGGCCACGACGGCGAGCTCGAGTACCACCAGAGCGGCTTGGACCTCGCCGATGAGAACGACGTGAGCGCTGGTAACAGCGACGTCACAGCGTCTTTAGAGGACGCGGTCCACCAATTGCGCATCGACGCGTAAAAGCCCAGGCTGGTGTGATTGAATAAGAAAGAAGCGGAAGACATCAAGAGAAAAAAAGACGAAGGAGACCAGGTCTGTCTTGAGAGAAAAAGCAGCAGCAGAGAACGAGAGAATGAGAGAAGAGCGCAAGAGTGAGTGTGTGAAAAGCGTACAAAGTTTTTTTTATTCGTTGGTAGATGGATGAACGTGGTGAGCGTCTTTGTAGTAGCGACAGACAGAAAAAGTTGTAAGCAACACGAACAGAAAAGCAAATTCAGAAGAGATTTGTGAGAGCAGGGAGCAGGAGAAACTAACGACTGTCAACTCTTTTTACTTTTAAGTCGAATTTCATGCACTTATTTTCTGATCCACCAAGCTCGTAAAGGCAAACAAAATCATGGTGTTAGACTTGCAAAAAAATGAACCTGAAACCTGTTTTTCATTCATTTTCACTGAGACTGACGCACGAATGGCTTCAACCTATTATGCAAAACTCCATTAAAACCAAAGTCGCTGCCACTTCACGACCATTTCGCGAGCATCCCGAAGATCGCGTAGCCCAGGCAGAGCGCAATCGTTTTCTGCGTCGTGTGCTGGGGTTTGTGGTCGCCCCCCGTGTGGCGAGGAAACTCCTGCGGGATCACCTCCATGACGGCAACGTAAATGAACGTGCCTGATGCCAATGCGACGCAAATGCCTGCAGCTGCCGAGTCCTCCGACGAGTCCGCGGCGATGATCCAGCCGATGATGATGCCAATGATGCTCATGAACGAGAATACCACCATGTACAGGGTCACGTGCGACGTCTTCAGCGAGCTTTGCACGAGCCCTGAGCCCAATGCAAACGCTGCAAGACCCTTGTGCACGACGATCGCGAGGAAGACGCCCCAGGCCGAGCGCGTCTGCGCGCCGATACCGAGTCCTTCGAGCACCGAGTGGAACGAGAGCGCGATAAACAGCACGACCGCAACCGCGAGCGACGAACCAGCAGGCGCTGGACCCAGGTGCGAGTGGCCGTGGCTATGGCCACTGTGGTGATGTGGAGCCGGCGAGCGTGCCTTGTTGCTGGCCGAAAAGCCCCTGAGCGCATTCTCCTCATCCTCTTCGTCCTCCTCTTCCACGTATGTGTCACTAGCATCCCCCCTTGATCCATACTCCTCGTCCAGGTCGTCGTCGTGCTTCGCGGGAGCGTAAGCCGCCTTAGAATATGTTTCTTGAGAGCTCATCTGCGCATGCGCACCCTGCTCCAAGAGCAGCAGACCCAAGAAGCCCAGCGTACAGAACATCTCGGCGTAGGGAAACTCGTAGCGGCCGTCGTCGACCGTAGACCAGTTCTGCAGCGCCGGGTTCTCGACCGCCGAGTGCAGCAGGTGGAAGAAGCCACCGGCGAGGAACACGCCGCCTGAGAACGCGTTGAGCACGCTGAGCACGTACTTGACGCGCGCCGAGCGCTGCTTCTTGGACGCGAGCAGCGCGGGAATGAGGCCGCCGACGAGCCCCACGAGCCAGATCGCGGCGATCGACACCAGTTTGAACACCGTCACGTCCTCCATGAGCTCAAATGCGCTGCTGCTGCCTCTGGGTCCGCGTAAATGCAGCGAGAAAGAGAGTTTGCTGCTTGATCATCCGCACTCACCACGCTTCTGGACTCAGTGACCTGAATAGAAGACCGTAAGGTCATGGAATCATTATGTACGATTATTCATTATAATGTGTGTCAGAGGTTGAAGATGATATTAAGTCAGTATATACTGACTAACCCCTTTAATGGTGAATTGTTGATTTAGAAAGGATTCAGTGACAGTTGCAACAAAGGTAGGTGAGACGATACCGGTATCAGAAGGTATCGAAGACTTTTCTCAAACACACGATGACCCGATTGGACAAAATGAATGCCGAATTTTCTTTTTTTGCGTCAAATTGGTCATTTGTGTGTATTCATCACTGATTGGTTAAAAATATTCATTGCATGGTAACCAGGTTACGTTACCAGACACCTTCAAGGTCTCACTTAGCGAGAAATTCTCCAATGCTGTGGTAATTGTCTGCTGCTAAGTACACGCGCAAATCCATTCCTACGCGCCCCGATAGATGCAATTCCAAGGCGGCCACTCCAGCTTCGTGATAACATGTGGACAACTGGCGCGGCATTATGTGCGCCGCTCCATTCTCGACCCTACGAGCCCAGAGAACGTGATAATGTACGTTGGTGTTACGAGCACTTCAAGTCGACAATTGTGCAGACTCAATGGGACGGCGATGTGTTCCAGATCGACCTCAGTTCTAAAATGTCTGACAGGCTTCCAGGCATCATCGCTGAAGGACGAAAGCTACGTGGGACATTCTGTGCAGAATGGCTGCCATACATGACCTCGACTGCAGATGGGTGGCTTCTTGATTTCAACGGCTCCCCTTACAAGCTTGCTCACACATCATTATCAGTTGGAACAGCACAACTGGGTGACATACTTCGATGGGAGTGGATAAGATCAGGAGTGCTTAACTTCATCCCAACATGTGGAATCTCCGGATTCTCCCGGCCGTCTATTCGAACGCTCGAGCGGTTATGTGCTATGCTGGTATGCAACTTCCCACAGCTTCTGTATCGACCACAGCAAACAAATGTGCTTCGGCTGTACAACGGGCAACGCCACTATAACCACGAATGGCATCTGCACACCAGTGAAGCAACTCTGACCCACGTCGACACGACCCTAGTCAAAGCTACGCATACAGTTCACTCCGCAATGGACTGTGACATCATGGCAACAAGAGACTTGAACGGGCAGAACGTGTCGCTCCATGCACATCCACGTTTCACAAGAATCGTGCAACTATGGGGTGGCAACGGACGATACAATACGACCAGATCTTTCTATAGGCAACAAGTTGCAGCAACGAGGACACAAATTGGCAAAGATACTCGAGATGCAGCAGTCAACAAAGCTGTCCATACAGCAGGATCTCTGTGGCCCGGACTGCAATTAATCCAATGGAGCGAATTGCACAACATCCCAGGGATTACTGCTTATACGGTCCAGACTCTTCTCCGGCTGAAAGCCAACCGACTCTCCATGTGGAACTAGGAGAAAGCTGATCTGTCCTGCTCGAATCCCGAATGTTCCCAAGTTGTCCAATCTTCTGTTCAACATCTATTCTGGGAGTGTCCGAAAGCCAAACTGGTGTGGAACTACTTTTATGCGCTATTGGCGAAGATCGGAATCACTCCTGGTCACGACCCCGCAATCTGGATCTTCAGTCTGGATCTACCAGATATTCCAAGGCGTGCATGGACCACGATCAAGAGACACATTATCGGACACAAGTGCTCCAATGAACATCTCCAAGATCATCTCTATCCCGTCGCACACATGCTGTGGCGATATATGAGCGCGTCGCTCATACAAGCCATTTGGTGTGCGCATCTGCGACGCACGGATTCGGATCCAATCGAATCGACTGCTGAGATGGCGATCATGATGACCAGATTAGAGGCAGGAATGCGAAACCTCACACGACTCGCTGAAGCGCAAGCTGGAGACTCGGACGGTCACACAGTTGCAGCAGTTCTCAAGGCATATGTCGACTGCTTTCTCAGCCAAACCGACGCCATCCCCTTGACTCCAAGTGATACTCGCGGCATTTACCTGTTGTTTTTCGATGGTGGATCACGCGGCAATCCAGGACCAGGAGGGACTGGATCCATTATCGTGCGTGTCCATAAGGACTCGCACACAGCCAGTTTAATTTGGTCCGCCAGCATGGCGTATAGCAGGAAGGACACGACCAGCAATTTTGCCGAGTACTGGGGTCTCATACATGGACTCCGAGAAGCCCAACGCAGTCACTTCGAACCGTTGTACGTGATTGGAGACAGTGCACTCATTACCTCCCAACAGAGAATGCATCGGTCCCCTCGACAGCACCGATTGGCACGTTTATACCAGACAAGTCGACGACTCGCGGATTGCATCGACATCCGAGGATGGTACCATCACTACCGTGCCTTCAACGAGATGGCGGACTCAGCCGCCAACCTAGCCATGGACACCAGAACCTCAACGCAGGTCCACTTCCCAACTCAAAGAGCTGCTTTCAACAATCTCACCCAGGATCTTGACAACGACGTCATGCATTGGCTTATGAGAAGTTCGGAAGACCCAAGGTCATTGGACAACACAAGGCAGCCTCACATAGGACCAAGAGAACATGCCATCCCGGTCAAAGATTATTTAGCATTCAGAAGTGATCTAGTGCAATCAGCTCTATAGACACAATTACACTCCTGTATGAAATTCGTAATGAAGATTAGGCAGGAGAATGGATCTTGTAGGTCACAACGATGAACCTAAGCATACCTCACCTTATAAAGTTCTTTACTGCTGTCGTGAGTGAGAAATACTGCGCCACACTGAGCAACTCCTATAATCTGAGGCGCTGAACTTGCTGCTGCCTGCGTTGCTTTAGTCGCGCGGTATTCACTTAAATCTAGGTTCTCAAGTGATGAAAACCTGACTCAACGTTTCTTCAGAGATGGCCAGGTATCTCACCTCCTTAAAGGCGTTGAAGGTCGGATCATACGATGCGGCACATGCTCTCTGACTTGTCTCGTCTGTCTGTGTTCGAACAGGTCTTCTGTGATTACAGATACCTAGACCAGCGAAAGGAGATGGACAGCGACACGGTGGGACGATTGTTCTCGAATGGATCCGACTTTGCAATGATCGAAGAAGAAATAAAAACTGTAGGGTGGGCATTCAAACCTCACCCGCTCACGACGCACTGTCCGTGACTGGTGCATGAACGTACATCCCCAAACAGTATCCAGAAGATAATTGACCGAGCAAGAACACGGAGGCTGCACAGCAAGCTGTATCAAGGTCTCGGAGTACTCGTAGACAAGCTCAACGAAGTCGCGAAAACTGACCAGTGGTACAGTCATGTGCAGTATCGGCTACCAGCAGATCTATGGAAACAACGAGGATGTCTTACACCGTATCAGATGTGGACGGCATACCGGATTTCTACGATGCAGCTCAACCTGTTCCATCCGGGAAGGATCGAGTCTTCGGCGTGCCCAAGTAATGCCGGATGTGGGGAGACAAAAGAAACTATCTCACACATAGTCTGGAGTTGCAAGCGAGCACAAGCCGCGTGGACGGTCTTCCTCGGGCGATGGATGAGCCGAGCATTGACGGAGCAAGCACTCAATCTCTTCCTGCCTCACATTGCTAGCCGCACAGCCCCGCCAGGTCAACGATCTTTGCTCCGGGAATTGGAAAAGCACTTCGGGTTCATTACTCCGGAACACTCGATAGCACTACAGAAACTGTGGTATATCGTCACTTCAAGCATCCCAGTACTGGTATGGAGAACGAGAGTGGAAATAGTGCATGAACGGCAAAACCTCGCTATCGAAGAAAGCACCAAGCGTGTGTGGACAGCGTGTGTGATGCAAGTGCGAGCTGTGGCTCATCGGATGAGAACGCTCAAAAGAGAAAAGATCAATGCAACTTGCCTGAGCCAACTGCTCAGCGTACTGGAGAGACAAGATATGTCGCGCATACTTCCAGTATGGGCGACGGCGCGTCTATATTTCGATGGAGGTGCACGCGGCAACCCAGGTCCAGGAGGCAGTGGATGGGCACTCATCTTCCTGAATGAACGCACCAATCAATTGGAACTCAAAGCATGCAGCTATGCGTACATGGGACTGGAAGTCACGAACAATTGGTGCTAATACAGCGCACTGAAAGATTGCCTGGCATACAGTGCACACTACCTACAGCACTATGAAGTCAAGTTGGAAGTCTTCGGAGACAGCCAAATGATTATCGCAGCCCAGAACGGGTTCTCCTCAATACGCCAGACCGAGTTGCAGCCACTAGCAGTTCGGGTAAACCAAATCATCGCCAACTTTGCGTGGATCTCCTGGAATCACACAAAACGAGAACAAACCAAAATGGCCGATCTTCTCGCCAACGTGGCAATGAACTCCAAGAGTGCGAAGATACTCACCGACGAATCGCGGGGGAACGATCAAATTCTTATGTCCCAAGTCGCAGCTCTACTCGACAATGATATCGGTGCCACCCCGTCAAAGCTTAGAAACACCTCACTGTCAGAAGTGTTAATGAGACTCCGGAATTCTTAAACTATATGTAGATCATAAGTTAAATAGAATTACCTTCTCTCTCTCTCTCTCTCTCTCTCTCGAATGGATCCACTTAGCGAAACGCAATCCTACTGGCAACTACCGGCACACAGCACCGTCCTGAAACTCTTGCCAGTCCGATTAGTTCAGTTGAAGCTGGAAAGTCCGAAATAGTTCTTTGGGTTCTGCTTTGATCTTCACTGCTTGTGACGCTGTGCGACTCGATAGCTATCTCGTTGCAATTTTACCACAAGGCACAACTAAAGAACCGCACAGGATGATTCAAGCCACTGGCGCAAGATCCAAAAAGCTGCTAGCGCATGCGTGCGAGCATGAAAATGCCAAGTTAATTTGTGCCGCTCAAATAAAACGTGCTCTCTTGCACTGTTCGAGTAGCTAGCCACGGAGAGATGTTGACCGGATCCAATATCAAAGTGGTCCATCTCTCCCAACAACAACTTTCAAGACGGCAATTTGATGTAGACGCACATTCCAGGTATACGACGTGCGTTTCGAGTTGGCAACCTGACGGTTCTGGGGACGGGTCTCTTCACAAACTTACTTCTACAGCCAAGCTTTGCTCATTGGACTTCTCCATGTTTTCTTCAACATGCCAATCTTCTCACTCATCTTGGTGGTCTGCTTCTTCTGCTCATATCAGCCCTCACGACTGGTACTTGGGCACCGCGAACTTGAAGCTGACACCAAATTTCGTCAGCGCTGGTTACTAGATTTGATGAAACTGGCAACGTACTCCTTGCGGGCTCCTCGACATGACTCAAATGTGCTCGCGGTGTAAATCGTGCTGGACCCAACTCGCTTTACCAGCAGAAATCTTCTTTCCACCACACTTCGGCGCGTCAGGTAATAGCAGGTTCCAGTGTACTGTTGTCATTTCAGCGACCACTCATATTGGCCCTTGAACCTCCTACAGCTTACAGGTTGCAGACTCTTATCAGCAGCAGCCATCCACTCAGATGTCTGTTCTTTCCACCGCCTCTGCATCCACCTGACCGCTCCGTTTGACAGCATGGGGCTCGCATTCGCAATGGTCATTCGCAGCTTCGCCTTGCACCAGCGCCTAACGCAGCGCAAATTTGTTTTTCTTCGAGAATTCTGAACGCAAGACACGCTTTCGATCGTGATGCCACTCGTAAGACTTCTCGACAATCGCAAAGCTGTAGCGCCTCCGCAATTTTCTCTAGCAACACCCTGCGCACTGGCATTTATCGAGAAACGCAGATGTGCTCTAAATGCGAAATTGTGCTGAAGAATGAAATCCCCGCCGCTTCCACAAGTCGCGTTCGATCTCTGGGAGAAATTTGTCGACTGCAACTTTGTGAGGTCGCGAATCATCCATTTTCTTCGTTCCTGAATTTGACATGGCAGGAAATCACAGATGGAGGAAAAGTAAGTGTCTTCCCATCCGGGTGGCTTGGTGTTCGATTCTACCGAAAATATCATGACCGATAAAGTCGTTCTAACCAAAATCGCATGATGCGCACTCGAAACGTTGGAGTGGTTGAGCACTTTTGCGCTGAAGGACCGGAGTGTGATCTGTTGGATCGTAAGTATCGTACGCATCCTAGCAAGCCATCGAAGAAGAGCAATACCAGTCCGCAAGTTGAGGAATGAATAGATAAAAGGACGATGATCCGCATTTCATGCTTGGTGAGTCCACCGGCAGGCAGCGTTTCGACGTGATTGCTGGGCACGACGGGAGCTGACACATCCACAGCAGACACGCTTTCTTCTTGAGCTTGATGATCGAAAAAGCATCAAAAGAATGTTGCACCTGGGTCCGCCACATCCAGGTGCATCGTTTATTCCTCGGTCGCGCACCACACATTGGAGCTGACATTGTGTTGCTGCATGCTGCAGACATAAAGGGACGGCCGACACTTTTTCATTGCTCAAATACAAAATCGTGTGTTAGCGACAATGTAAAGCGGTGGAGGAACTGACCCGCACGCACTTGAAGGACGCTCCACCGATGTGTCGTAGTCCAGTCGATTATTGCTCTAAACGAGAGTTTCAAAGCACTCTCGGGAGCCTGAACTCCACGATGATACGCACAAAATTGCTGTCAAACTTGTCCTCCACACGATAAATTCATCCGTGGTCCTCTTCCAATCGACCGTCAGTGCTTCCAGCTGCCCACTCCATCAGATATCCTAATCTTCATGCTTGTGCCAGCCGCTTGATTTCCGCCTGCACAATCAATAACAACGAATTGCCAAAACTCTGCACTTGAGAGGTTTCTTCTTACTCCCAGCGATCAAATGGTGATGCCCTTAAGAGGAAAATCGTCTCAGGAAGTTGTTCGCCGATACTCGAATATCATTGCAAGCTCGAAAGTTTTGCATGATCTGAATCCTTGAGCGCGAAGCAGAATAAAATGGTTCGGAAGCTCTCTGAGACACGTCATCTAACTCTCCACGTCGATTGAGCACACAGACTTTACTTTGCCTTCGACGATCTCGTATGCCATGTGCTGGCTGATCGTGGCTTTTCGCAGTGTGCAATCTTTGGTTACCTGTGCGCCAATTATTGTAAGATTTGTCCCACTTCGGTTTGACGGTCGTGGTTCGGCAAGCCTCTCGGCGATCTTGGCATTTCTGAGAGATCCTTCTTGAGGGGTAATCCGCAGAAAGAATGGGAATTCGTATTGTGTTTGATCGGTGCGAATACAGCGCGCTGAAAGATGGTCTGGCATACAGTGCACACTACCTACAGCACTATGAAGTCAAGTTGGAAGTCTTCGGAGACAGCCAAATGATTATCGCAGCCCAGAACGGGTTCTCCTCAATACACCAGACCGAGTTGCAGCCACTAGCAGTTCGGGTAAATCAAATCATCGCCAACTTTGCGTGGATCTCCTGGAATCACACAAAACGAGAACAAAACAAAATGGCCGATCTTCTCGCCAACACGGCAATGAACTCCAAGAGTGCGAAGATACTCACCGACGAATCGCGGGGGAACGATCAAATTCTTATGTCCCAAGTCGCAGTTCTACTCGACAATGATATTGGTGCCACACCGTCAAAACTTAGAAACACCTCACTGTCAGCAGTGTTAATGAGACTCCGGAATTCTTAAACTGTATGTAGATCATAAGTTAAATAGAATTACCTTCTCTCTCTCTCTCTCTCGTATTGTGTTTGGAACAGTGCGACATTTGTAGCCATTTGGGTCTGGGACAGGAAAGCCGCGACATAAACACGAAGAGGAGGGCCAGATGCACTGATGCTTCGCCAAGTGCACATAGGTTGACGTTGAGCTGACATGGTCTTCTCCTGCCCTAGGTGCGATGCGTTGTTAGTCAGTGCAGGTGACGACCAGCGTTAAAATCCATCAAGAAGCTCTGGATCAAGAATTCCGCTCTCAGATCTGCCGGCAGTGATTGCAAGAGCGACAAGACCCAACTACGACAATGGATGCTAGATAATGTTGGCGATTAAAGTGCCTCTTTCTCCTTCTCTTTGCCAGAAAGCTACTCCCGACTGAACGACGACCAATTGGAGGTTGAAGACGCAAACATCTTGCTGAGATTATTCGGGTAAAAAACAATCGCAACTTCAGCTCCGGAAAATTTCGAGTTTCAACCTTCTCGATTTACTTGCAGGGCAATCTCAAGATGCCACCAGCACGTCGTAAACTCAATCCATAGGCGATGCTAGATTCATTCACAACTTTTTGTGGATTCAACTTCAGTCGCTTCCGAGTCGCGATGGCAGCTATTTCAATTCGATCCGCTTTTTCTGGAATCTGGCTCGAAACTCGTCACACTGTCTGCATGCAGCTGCTCATCGACTCGGTGACACTTGAGCTCAAACGTGCATCTTTTCCTTCGTGCGAAGAATCTCGCTTCTCGCGCGCCGCTCGAGCAACTAAACACAAAGATCGCGTCCGAATCCGGGACCAACCGCTTTTTTTGTGATAGGCTTGCGATCGGTTCTCCATTAGACACATTTCCTGTTGTGCTGCTCCGGTCTGTCACGAACGTTCCGCCAAACGCGGTGTAATGCCATAGCTGGCTATTCTTATTGAGAGTTGCGATGTACACTCAGCGATCTGAACGGCATGACGATGTGCGCCAAATTGGTTATCGAACTTGCCATCGAAACCATCATACATCTAGGTGTTCACTTCTACGCACTTGACAGCTACAGCTTCGCTAGATCGATAGATCCGACGACTCAATGTCGACACTAGCAACTTTATCTTTATAAGGTGAGGTATGCTTAGGTTCATCGTCGTGACCTACAAGATCCATTCTCCTGCCTAATCTTCATTACGAATTTCATACAGGAGTGTAATTGTGTCTATAGAGCTGATTGCACTAGATCACTTCTGAATGCTAAATAATCTTTGACCGGGATGGCATGTTCTCTTGGTCCTATGTGAGGCTGCCTTGTGTTGTCCAATGACCTTGGGTCTTCCGAACTTCGCATAAGCCAATGCATGACGTCGTTGTCAAGATCCTGGGTGAGATTGTTGAAAGCAGCTCTTTGAGTTGGGAAGTGGACCTGCGTTGAGGTTCTGGTGTCCATGGCTAGGTTGGCGGCTGAGTCCGCCATCTTGTTGAAGGCACGGTAGTGATGGTGCCATCCTCGGATGTCGATGCAATCCGCGAGTCGTCGACTTGTCTGGTATAAACGTGCCAATCGGTGCTGTCGAGGGTACCGATGCATTCGCTGTTGGGAGATAATGAGTGCACTGTCTCCAATCACGTACAACGGTTCGAAGTGACTGCGTTGGGCTTCTCGGAGACCATGTATGAGACCCCAGTACTCGGCAAAGTTGTTGGTCGTGTCCTTCCTGCTATAAGCCATGCTGGCGGCCCAAATTAAACTGGCTGTGTGCGAGTCCTTGTGGACACGCACGATAATGGATCCAGTCCCTCCTGGTCCTGGATTGCCGCGTGATCCACCATCGAAAAACAACAGGTAAACGCCGCGAGTATCACTTTGAGTCAAGGGGATGGCGTCGGTTTGGCTGAGAAAGCAGTCGACATATGCCTTGAGAACTGCTGCAACTGTGTGACCGTCCGAGTCTCCAGCTTGCGCTTCAGCGAGTCGTGTGAGGTTTCGCATTCCTGCCTCTAATCTGGTCATCATGATCGCCATCTCAGCAGTCGATTCGATTGGATCCGAATCCGTGCGTCGCAGATGCGCACACCAAATGGCTTGTATGAGCGACGCGCTCATATATCGCCACAGCATGTGTGCGACGGGATAGAGATGATCTTGGAGATGTTGATTGGAGAACTTGTGTCCGATAATGTGTCTCTTGATCGTGGTCCATGCACGCCTTGGAGTATGTGGTAGATCCAGACTGAAGATCCAGATTGCGGGGTCGTGACCAGGAGTGATTCCGATCTTCGCCCATAGCGCATAAAAGTAGTTTCACACCAGTTTGGCTTTCGGACACTCCCAGAATAGATGTTGAACAGAAGATTGGACAACTTGGGAGCATTCGGGATTCGAGCAGGACAGATCAGCTTTCTCCTAGTTCCACATGGAGAGTCGGTTGGCTTTCAGCCGGAGAAGAGTCTGGACCGTATAAGCAGTAATCCCTGGGATGTTGTGCAATTCGCTCCATTGGATTAATTGCAGTCCGGGCCACAGAGATCCTGCTGTATGGACAGCTTTGTTGACTGCTGCATCTCGAGTATCTTTGCCAATTTGTGTCCTCGTTGCTGCAACTTGTTGCCGATAGAAAGATCTGGTCGTATTGTATCGTCCGTTGCTACCCCATAGTTGCACGATTCTTGTGAAACGTGGATGTGCATGGAGCGACACGTTCTGCCCGTTCAAGTCTCTTGTTGCCATGATGTCACAGTCCATTGAGATACTAGCAACTTGCTCTCCACTCCTACGTCCAGTAATGCCAAGACAAAACGAGGTGTCGTGAAACCTTGCATTTGGGCAGCTTTCACGCAAAATGAGCGATATATAGGATGACACCTTGCTCACGTGAAACGCCACGCAGTTGCAACCTCCAACAAAGGAAAAAAATGCCAAAACACCATTAGGCTTTCAGGCGAACATATACGGTACTAGAATACTTCCAACAACCTTAAGATCCGCGCAAAGAAATTGCTTCTGTTCAGTCCCAGGTATCTTTTCCGCTGCCCGACTTCGAGTGATCAACGACGCAGCGACACCGAGCAAGTTGACAACTGGACTGCCAATAAAATGGCCGTCAAACGCTTCACGCCCGCTAACCTGGAAACTTCGTCGCTTGACTTCGAGGACGATTTCGTATGCTTCTTCATTGAACACGCAGCCTCATCGGCTGCAAACCAAACAGGAACCGACTGCGGGACTTCAAGTTGCCAGTGCGACATTTAGTATTGCGAGATTTGCCTTCCGTTAGTTCGACAGCCGTAATTCTCGGTAGTATACCCGTCGCGAAAGAAATTTTTGCGCAGGAGGTGCCCTGTCTAAGGACTCCAAACGATTACACTCTTCATGCCTCGACTTGCTTGTCTTCACCGTTCATCTTGGCAACGAAGAAAAGCAACAACAACAACAACAAAACACTTTCCTACCATCCGAGTGACTTGGTGTTCGAATCCGAAGCCTGATATTATCATGGCAAACGTGGTCGCTCCCTCTGGGATCACTCAGTGCTGGGATGGGTGTGGTGATTTTGCTTGGCTGCTTCACAAACCGTAACGTGATCCGCTGGCCACCGACGTCTAGACAAGATAGCTAGAAGTACTGTGGTTTTCACTGATCGGAAATGCTTGGCTTGAATCACGCGATCCGCGCCTTGAGGCTTGACCAACCCACTGACTGTCACTAATTTGATGGAGATGCGGGACTCGACGGACACCGACACATTCGCAGCATACATGCTTTCTTGCTGTTAATTCGAGTAGCGAGAAATCACCGCGACTTTGTTTCTTGGTCTACCACCCCTCGGTTGCTTGGTTGCTCGTCCACCTGTCACTCATTGTGCAGTATCTTTGTGCTACGGATGACAAGAGTTTGAAGGTATGATGCCAACGTTAGCTTGGATACACACCGTTTGGATATGTCGTGTGTTACGGCCTAAGAAGCAACGAACTGGCTTACCTGCATGCTCCTGCTTCGGCTTGTGTAGCTGTCCAGTGCAGCACTCGTGGCGGCGATGCATTAAAGTAAAGCTCTGGATCCAGGTGCCCTTGTTCGGTGAAGTTCCAACTCCTTCCACGGAATTCAATGGGAGTGGCTATCACACACGATGGCGCTTGACCCAGCTCTAAATGCGCTGCTGGTGATGGGATTGCGGTTCGGAAGCCATCAAGAGCCTTCTCCTTTTATCTAGATGAGCGTCGAACCGAGAATCAGAGTAGCGCGAGAAGGGATCAAGCAAAATGACAATGCGATCGTGATGGCTGCGTTGCCGCTGGTGCTATCAGCTGTCGAGAGTTGCTCGCGACAAGAAGACTGACGATACGTCATGACTTGTTTGACAGCTCTGGGAGTTGTGTCTTTTTAGTTTTGTATTGGTGTAGGTAGAAGAACATGGGCTTGTTCTTCAAAGTAAGTAAATGAGTGCCTCCCCCAGCATTGTACGATCGCAAGAGCACGGATTGCGTGAATTATGTTTATCTTTATAAGGTGAGGTATGCTTAGGTTCATCGTCGTGACCTACAAGATCCATTCTCCTGCCTAATCTTCATTACGAATTTCATACAGGAGTGTAATTGTGTCTATAGAGCTGATTGCACTAGATCACTTCTGAATGCTAAATAATCTTTGACCGGGATGGCATGTTCTCTTGGTCCTATGTGAGGCTGCCTTGTGTTGTCCAATGACCTTGGGTCTTCCGAACTTCTCATAAGCCAATGCATGACGTCGTCAAGATCCTGGGTGAGATTGTTGAAAGCAGCTCGATGAGTTGAGAAGTGAACCTGCGTTGAGGTTCTGGCGTCCATGGCTAGGTTGGCGGCTGAGTCCGCCATCTTGTTGAAGGCACGGTAGTGATGGTACCATCCTCGGATGTCGATGCAATCCGCGAGTCGTCAACTTGTCTGGTATAAACGTGCCAATCGGTGCTGTCGAGGGGACCGATGCATTCTCTGTTGGGAGATAATGAGTGCACTGTCTCCAATCACGTACAACGGTTCGAAGCGACTGCGTTGGGCTTCTCGGAGTCCGTGTATGAGACCCAGTACTCGGCAAAGTTGTTGGTCGTGTCCTTCCTGCTATACGCCATGCTCGCGGCCCAAATTAAACTGGCTGTGTGCAAGTCCTTATGGACACGCACAATAATGGATCCAGTCCCTCCAGGTCCTGGATTGCCGCGTGATCCACCATCGAAAAACAACAGGTAAACGCCGCGAGTATCATTTGGAGTCAAGGGGATGATGTCGGTTTGGCTGAGAAAGCAGTCGACATATGCCTTGAGAACTGCTGCAACCGTGTGACCGTCCGAGTCTCCAGCTTGCGCTTCAGCGAGGCCGTGTGAGGTTTCGCATTTCCTGCCTCTAATCTTGTCATCAGATCGCCATCTCAGCAGTCGATTCGATTGGATCCGAATCCATGCGTCGCAGATGCGCACACCAAATGGCTTGTATGAGCGACGCGCTCATATGTCGCCACAGCATGTGTGCGACGGGATAGAGATGATCTTGGAGATGTTCATTGGAGCACTTGTGTCCGATAATGTGTCTCTTGATCGTGGTCCATGCCTGCCTTGGAGTATCTGGTAGATCCAGACTGAAGATCCAGATTGCGGGGTCGTGACCAGGAGT
>VFIW01000161.1:0-72220 GCA_006386115.1 Globisporangium splendens | reverse complement strand
TCGTAGCTGTTTGACGTTCTGAGGCACTGGCCAATCGTCAATAGCTTTGACCTTCTCCGGATCGACTCGAACACCGTTCTTGCCCACAAAACAACCGAGAACAGGGATCTCGGGGGCGAAGAACATGCACTTCTTCAAGTTTGCGTAGAGTTTGTTCTCACGCACGACCTGGAAAACTTGACGAAGATGATCGAGATGAACATCGACATCAGACTTCCCATTCGTGGCCTTACTATGAACGAAAATGTCGTCAAAGTAACTTGGTGCAAATGTTCGCAGAGGACGAAGAACGTTCGTGACCATTCGATTGAAGGTCGCAGGAGCATTCTTCAGTCCCTGTGGCATCACTGACCATTCCCACAGCATACCACTCGGGGTGCTCACTGCGGTTAGTGGGACATCGTCTTCGCGCATTCGAATCTGATAGAACCCATCTTTCAGATCGATAGCACTAAAGACGGTGCTGCCAACCATTCCATCAAGGATCATGTTCTTGCGTGGAACCGGAGTCTGGGCCGGAATTGTCGCGTCGTTCAGCTTGTTGAAAGCGTGAACAATGCGCCAACCTCCAGTTGCCTTCTTCACGCAGAAAGTGGGGCTGCAATGCGGAGACTTGCTCTCTCGCACATGACCAGCCTTAGCACGTTGTGCAAAGAACTCGTCGATTGCCTCGACTTGTTCCTTTGGCAACGGCCACAGTCTTGTGATGCAGTACTTCGTGCCAGGAAGTACATCAATGTAAGAGGGCGCTGTTCACAACAGTCCCTCAAACACGGCACACACGCTTGTGCCAGAGGAAGCGTCTCCCGACTTGGAGGGAGGAAGAAGACTTGAGGGCTTGGAGGAAAATTTGCAACTGAATTGAAAAGGTTATGGTTCCTGTCGCTACTTACTAATGAACCCCAAGGGATCCTACAGGTTTTACAACTAAAACCTAAACATGCATAATAAAAACTACGAATCTGATATATAAAACCTTGGGTACACTGAGGTTGAATCTACGGGATCTTCTAGAAGCTTGATCTTCAAGTCTTGTCGGAGATTCCCTGCAAAGTGATTGGCTCGCACCACTCACTCCAGGTGGCAGAGACACGTCGGTCTCGTCGCCAGTCCAGTTTCCCAAGCAGGAACCATCACTCAGTACTTGATTAGTACATGGATGCCATCACTCTGTACTGATTAGTACTTGAGAACAACATTCTGCACTGATCAGCAGAGAGAACACTCGTGACGTCATCGAATGACGTCACACGTGCATGTGGGGACTGTATTACTGTAATCCCTTTGTTAATTGTGTCTCCACAATGCACGCTGAAGGTGGTGTGTGCCACACTAGATCTGTGGGCAGATCCACCTTCATGTAATGGCTGGTTATGGCCCATTACAATAATGTATTGTTTGTATTACTTTGCTCGCTAGAACGCCGCTGCTCTTACCACCACAGGACAAGCACACACCGTGGAAGGCATTGGTGGTCGAGGCGGAAAAGCGCTGTGCTCTGGTGCTTGGTGCAATTTGCACCATTTATCATTTGATAATTGTTTTCTATAATACATACATGGCGCGAATCGCCACCGAGCACCAGCGCGCCTCACCTTTGCCCCCCAAACACTGATGAATCAAGTGCGCGCGCACTGACGAGGCGAACCAAAGAACGAGAGCGTTGGCGCTCGACTGAGAGTTCACGGTCAGTCTTCAACAGTGAGAAGCCCCCTCAGTCGAGCAGGAGTTCAGGGCGGTTCTGCGACGCTATACTTACGATTTGTATTCGACCTGTCGAATAGCTTTGCACCGAGTAATTTACCTCAACACGAAATTTCGAGATAACTGTACCTGGTGGGATTGCTGCAATCACGCATTCAGACAATTGCTTCCATGTTGCATCCCTGATGCAAAGAAGCCTCCCACAGCCACTGGGAGTGTGGTGAAGTGCTGGTCGCAGTCGCCCTGTACACTGGTTGGAGTATGTTGCAATACAAATAAAAGTATCTGCTACTTTTGCTCTGTTTCCTCTATTTATCACATAATTGTTTCATCCTCTGTTGTCGACTCCTTTGCTGGGAAATATAACCATTTGATCTGGGAGTATTCGCCAAAATGTGACCAAAGTTCGCATACTTTCGCCAGAGAGTGAAATGTCCGACCAAATGTGATGCGCACTCAGTAATGTGAAATGACACAGCAAGTGCGCGCATGATGGGGGTAGTCTGTTGCCGTGTGGAGGGGAGGCAGAGTTGTCTGCACCAACACTTTCTTGCTAGTCAAAAGCGCTTCCGGGATACTATCGCAAATACACTGCAGCAACTGACAAAGCTGAAGCATGTTCTGCATCGTCTTCCTGTGCGTGTCATTTGCTCGGCAAAGCTGACTGCTTCCGCTCGTGTAAGCGCTTGGCGAGGACGTCGCTCTCGGTATCACACAGGCGCGCGTGATTGCACTGCTCTTCGGGTTCAGACCACTCCTTCTCGAGGTCGTCTTTAGCCTTGATCTTGATCGGATCACAGACGGTCGGGAGAGTGGATTGCGCAATAGATTCAAAAAAGCTGCGATTTGGCATTTTTATGTATTAATGCTGATCGACATCAAGCGTCCGAAATCCCTCCGATATTCAAGCACACAGATCCTAGCTGGGCGATACAACACACAGATGAACACTACAGAATTGGAGAGGCCAACGACATGGGAGGAAACAAAGCAACATGAGGTGCTCTCACACAGTTCATACGTACTGGTGAAACGAAGTGGTGCTTTCTCCAAAGTAACGATCCACGCACAGCAGTGACCTGCATTGTGAAATCGGTACGATTGTCACTGGTATATGAACCAGATTGACACACTAAAATCTTGAACATGATGATCACAGAAGAAGTAGCGGGCTGTTTACCCCGCATTGTGTTGCACACTTCATGAGTTGGTCAACAACGAAAAATCGACCGATGTCCTTCGAACGTCACGCGATCGCGAGTCCTTCTTTCGAGATGGTGAAGCTTCCCTCTGCGACCGTAAGCACCGAGACAGTGCGGTGATTGAAGTCAGTGGAGCCGGTCCTACTCTACTCATTGTACACAGCCTCGTGTACACATGGGATTGTCGATTCTCTTGTCACAGACTCAGGAGGGGATGGGCAGGCGACCTACTTGACCACCGTCCGTCGCGAGAGAAACAACTTGGTGGCTGGGCAATCACAAGATGATGCATATCACTGCGCATGTGCGCGATATCTGCGATCGTCACCCATCCTCTCTCTCTTTCCTATCATGCAGAGAAAACAGCGCACTGAATGCAGCATTTTACTTGACACAAGTTGAGCCGATCACACCTGGTGGTCTGCATCCTTGACTCGCGGAGTTTACACACATGTTGCACACCAAGTGCGAGTGGAAAGTAATTAGTCTACGGTACAGTATCGCACGATTCCCCCGCTCAACCTGGTTTTTGCACCTGCACACATTCGCCTGTTGCTGCAATGGTTTAACGCGAATGTGATAGAACCGTGTGCCCGCAGGACCTCTAACAGATCCCATTTCATGATCTGAGATCTTGGATCGTCAATACTTGGGCTAATCAAGTCCATACTTTCATAAGTGATGTGTGGGAGTTCAAATATGGCGAGCGTGCAACACTGCGGTCGCTGTTCGCTTTTGTTTTGCAGTGCCACCGTGGTCTGCGACTCAGAAACACACACAGTGTGTGAGTGTACTGTATCTCAGCCGACTGCTCCCGCAGTACACTCCCTGCTGTGT
The DNA here is from genome assembly GCA_006386115.1 of Globisporangium splendens. Classification (NCBI taxonomy): domain Eukaryota; phylum Oomycota; class Peronosporomycetes; order Pythiales; family Pythiaceae; genus Globisporangium; species Globisporangium splendens. The sequence goes on along the minus strand of VFIW01000161.1, from coordinate 68,477 downwards.
CAGTGGAGTGCAACACCAATGGGACGCTGAGTTTATTCTTTCTATATTTCGATTCTGTCGATTCTCTATACAGAATGGAATACAGTGTACATTACGTTGGCAAGCGCTCTTGTTTCAACTCGGCAAACTCTTTGGCACTCTGCCACCTCAGCGCACACCAAGCCCAACCCGATGCGTATTATAATTTCGTGCACTTTTCTTCATGAATCAGTGCATTCCTATCAAAGGATACAAGTATTATAGACTCGGCAGACCCGAGTCTAAAATCACATCCTCCCAAGTTCCCTGACGCTGCGTTTTTATAACGCCTCGTGTGCAGCGCTTCCCGCACACGTTTTCTCAGTTTATCTGAAGTTTTGTATGCATTCCTCTTACCCCCTCTCACAGAATGAACCGACGATGATACAAATAGCAGCACTTGCGTGCGTTATACTCAAGTGTTTACTCAAATACAAACCGATCGCATGGGATTGTGAGAAGTGGGAAGATTGGGTGGAGAGCGTGCGCCTCCGCTGACCACAGTGCGTGCGCATATCGCATGTGAAAAAGCGATAACGTCCTTGTAAATGACGCCAAGTTGACGGCAGCGTAGCAACTGTGTTGCCAATGCCCAGACCTGTCTGTATACACTGTCTGTGTTGACTTGCACCGAGCCCGACTGGACGCAACGCGTCCTCGTCTCCATTCATTTGGCATCACCTGATTCATCGAGTGTGCGCGAACTAAAAGAAGCTGATGCACTTTATGGATGCTTTTGGGACCATACTCTCTATGAAACGAACAAGGCGTTTACTTGCTCGGACAGTTCTGAAAAGCGTTTGAAACCACTGGATGCGGCTTCTACGAAAGAGAACCTTTTCTAAATATGCACCAAATTTTTGCAGCGCGTTCCACAAATAAACACTATTCACTTGCGTGTCTACTTGTCGACGCTATTTCGCGGACACCCCCAGCCGTGCTGTCCGTCTGCATGAAGAAATCCGTGGAGTGTGTCTCTCGCCATCTGGATACAACTGCGTGGTCAATCAAGGACGCGGACGGGTGTGAACTTTGGATACGTACAACAGATCGAGTGGCCAAAGCCATGCGCGCTTCATCCCAACATTTTTTCCAGTAATCACGTCGCTTCCCCCGAGATGGTGAGTGTCCATGTGATCGGTGTGTGTGTTTTCGCAGACTCCCATGCTTTGATTTCTCGCTGATCGATCTAGTCGTGCCATCGTGTGTACTTCCTCTTTTTTGAGCACCTGCACGAATCTATATTTTCCAATTGATGTGCACCCAAATCGATGCATCGTTTATTGTTCTTACCCTTTTATTTGAAAAATCATGCATAATGAAGTATCCAAGTTGACCCCAATCGACAGGGTGTTGATGCCTCACCGAGCACTCACGACAGCCCAGCACTTTTGCCCTTGAACCAAGACAACTACCTGACCTGGCGGTCGCATTGGAGCCGTTTGCGTCATGAGCTCATCATCGTTGCACACTCACGCCAGTCTGAAATATATCCGGTTGACAGCATTAGGCGCGTGCTGACAAAAAGGCAAGGCTCAGGCATAAAATGCATGACAACAAGGCTTGTCCCCGTATCCGGAGACCGAAGGCACGTCATTCTTTCTATACTCGGCGGACAGCAAAGAGAGGTGGAGCTTCTCTGTATACAACTGCGTCTCTTTTCTGCATCGTGAGTGTGAGTCTCTTTCATATATTTTTCCGGTCGTTTTTTGGTTACGAGTCGAGCGCGGCGCCCCTCTCCTCTTCCCCTCGCTTCCCCTCCTCACGTTCCCTGTTTTTCTTCTTCTCTGTTTGCCGTTACTTCTTATTTAGCGAGAGCCGCCAAGACGTCCACTTATACTCTCGAGCTAGCAGTCTCCATTGCGAGAGTAGCTCTCCAAAATGCACAGCATCCCGAGCCTCGCGCGCGGAGTGGACGCCAAAGTCGAGAGTCTGGAGCTGGGCGTCTGGACGCATCCGCATGGGCTTAAGGACGACGGTCGACGTTCAGTGATGGCGCCTCCACCCCCGACACTGCCAGGATTAGCGGCGTTCCTCCAGCGGTCGTCATCTCAGGAATCCATTGCGTCTTCAGGCTCTGGGTCCAATACGCCACCGTCCGGCCACCAGCATCATTTGGCTCGGTCGCGTGAGACTGGTGCTGAGTACTTCACGGCGGATGCGATGCTGTTGAAGCGCAGCTATCGACGCGTCCCCTCACGCACATCGTCGTACAGCGATACTGATGGATCTCCAACGCTCCACGCGTTCAAGCACATCAACCTCCGCGCCTCAGGCACGCGCCACTCGCTCGACGCGAACACGAGCATGAGCAGCTCCACTACTAAGACGGCGATGATCATGAGCTCCAACTACAAGTCCAAGTCCGAGAGCAGCAGTAGTGCGCGGCCGCAATTGTTGCGCACGTCGCGGTACTTGCGTGAGATCGACCGCCGCAACATCCTGCGACGCATCGAGAACGGCGAAAAGCAGGCGGATCTTGCCAAGGAATACCAAGTGAGTCGCGCTGCGATCTCCAACTTGAAGCAGCGTCGCCACCGAAAAGATAACATGCGAGAGGATGAAGAGGACACCGACACGGCAGATTTACAGCAGGTTCACCACGAACGGACGCTTTCTCAGCAGCTCAGTCATCTCCACCAGCATGTTCCTACAGCCACTCGACCACAACTTCCTCAGGGGTTGGCGGTACCAACACAAACTAGAGAGCGACACGACAGCCATCACCATCATCAGTACCTCGACGTCCATCGAGTCGAGACGCCTCCACAACCTCATCAAAATTATGAACAACGTCCGGCAGACGCCCACTACAGTCCATTCATCTCGACCCAGGTTACTTCTGTCGCAGCGACAATGGCAGGACGACCCAGCAGTGTCACTAATAGAAGTAGCCATTACCCGCAAGGGGTCACCCAGGTCACAATCGGGACGATGGACATCTTGTTCGCGCAACTGGTCGATCAGCGCACAGGCGTGCGAACGTTCGACATCATTGTAAAGCGCATGGTGCGCTTGCTACTCGAGCATGCGATGGGGCTCTTTCCAACGCGCGATTTCGAGATCGCAGCGTCAACCGCGAGTGCGAATTGCGTCGGCGTCGGGTACACGAAACCGACCTGCGCCGTCGCGCTCACAGATCGCGGCGCGTTGCTACTGCGCGAGTTCCAGGAAACAGATCCGTACAGCGACACAGGGTACATCTCGTTCCCCCAAACGTCAAGTGCACCTGTTGTTGAGCTTCCACAGCGAGTTGGAGGAAGCAACATCCTTCTGCTCGACTCGTTCTGCTCCCAATCCGGCCACGACCTCCTGTTCGCCATCAAGGTATGTAAAGCAATTGCCAACCGAGTCGACTTGACCTGTTTAGCATTGAAAACTCACTGTTTTTGATTTATCATATTGTTTGAAATGCAGAGTATCTTGGCGGCTGGAGGTCTCGAGAGCGATATTTACATTGTGACGATCCTAAGTCACGAAGAAGGACTGCGTACGCTGGCGCAGACGTACCCGCGCGTCCATATTCTGACGGCTAAGATTTTGCCGGACGTGGATCCTGAATCGCCGCCAGCAGCGTCCTCGTTAGCTCACGACCTCGTGCACTACGTCCACTCACGCCTTTTCCATTCCGTCTAAGTCTGAAATGTCCTCAAGTATACAATAAGAATGAACTCCTGCACTCAGCTAGCCGGTCTGCTGCAACTATAGTTTATAAAGTTGGAGCCAAGCTGCTAGTAAAAAACGAAATAGAACTCAAGTCATCTCAAAGTCTGCACCTGCAGTTTTCACTTTGAATTTAGTTCGTCAGAACGAAGTTATCCGTTTCGGTGGCAATGAAAACGAAGACGCTGCATCAAGTCGACACACTGTAAAACCACTGGTCACATTTGCCAACAGACGAAAAGGATTCTTCAACACTTTCAATGCACATGGAGTTTTGTTTGTTGTAGTTGGTGTCCACACCCTTGAGGTTTTGTGATGTTGGAGCCGCAGCATAGAAGTTGAAGAATAGATCTCTTGTGGCCAACACATTGGCATTAAAGATCCTTGTATCTCACTTGACGCTCAGTGCGTTTAGTCTCAAACATCGTTCCATGCACATCCACGCTTCACAAGAATCGTGCAACTATGGGGTGGCAACGGACGATACAATACCACCAGATCTTTCTACCGGCAACAAGTTGCAGCAACGAGGACACCAATTGGCAAAGATACTCGAGATGCAGCAGTCAACAAAGCTGTCCATACAGCAGGATCTCTGTGGCCCGGACTGCAATTAATCCAATGGAGCGAATTACACAACATCCCAGGGATTACTGCTTATACGGTCCAGACTCTTCTCCGGCTGAAAGCCAACCGACTCTCCATGTGGAACTATGAGAAAGCTGATCTATCCTGCTCGAATCCAGAATGCTCCCAAGTTGTCCAATCTTCTGTTCAACATCTATTCTGGGAGTGTCCGAAAGCCAAACTCGTGTGGAACTACTTTTATGCACTGTGGGCGAAGATCGGAATCACTCCTGGTCACGACCCCGCAATCTGGATCTTCAGTCTGGATCTGCCAGATACTCCAAGGCATGCATGGACCACGATCAAGAGACACATTATCGGACACAAGTTCTCCAATGAACATCTCCAAGATCATCTCTATCCCGTCGCACACATGTTGTGGCGATATATGAGCGCGTCGCTCATACATGCCATTTGGTGTGCGCATCTGCGACGCATGGATTCGGATCCAATCAAATCGACTGCTGAGATGGCGATCATGATGACCAGATTAGAGGCAGGAATGCAAAACCTCACACGACTCGCTGAAGCGCAAGCTGGAGACTCGGACGGTCACACGGTTGCAGCAGTTCTCAAAGCCTATGTCGACTGCTTTCTCAGCCAAACCGACGCCATCCCCTTGACTCCAAGTGATACTCGCGGCGTTTGCCTGTTGTTTTTCGATGGTGGATCACGCGGCAATCCAGGACCAGGAGGGACTGGATCCATTATCGTGCGTGTCCACAAGGACTCGCACACAGCCAGTTTAATTTGGGCCGCGAGCATGGCTTATAGCAGGAAGGACACGACCAACAACTTTGCCGAGTACTGGGGTCTCATACACGGACTCCGAGAAGCCCAACGCAGTCACTTCGAACCGTTGTATGTAATTGGAGACAGTGCACTGGTTATCTCCCAACAGCGAATGCATCGGTCCCCTCGACAGCACCGATTGGCACGTTTATACCAGACAAGTCGACGGCTCGCGGATTGCATCGACATCCGAGGATGGTACCATCACTACCGTGCCTTCAACAAGATGGCGGACTCAGCTGCCAACCTAGCCATGGATACCAGAACCTCAACGCAGGTTCACTTCCCAACTCATCGAGCTGCTTTCAACAATCTCACACAGGATCTTGACAACGACGTCATGCATTGGCTTATGCGAAGTTCGGAAGACCCAAGGTCATTGGACAACACAAGGCAGCCTCACATATGACCAAGAGAACATGCCATCCTGGTCAAAGATTATTTAGCATTCAGAAGTGATCTATTGCAATCCACGTTGTAGACACATTTACACTCCTAGATGAAATTCGCAATGAAGATTAGTTAGGAGAATGGATATTGTAGGTCACGACGATGAACCTAAATATACCTCACCTTATAAAGTAGTCTCAAACATGATTCAATAAATCTGGCTTTGACTGGACAACGGCCAATCACCCTGGTCCAGAATGCGGATCAGCGAGACGGAAGAGGCGATTTGTTCGGATTGCCCAGCACACATACGCGATCCAGGTCCACTGTGACGCTGTGATCTGCTTCGAATCTAGTGCCGTTCGATTACCCTTTGGTCGTGTGACTCACACTATGCCACTTTGCAATCAGCTTCTGTTTTCTTCCTGCACCAGTGGACTCGAGAAAGAACAGATTCCAAACCGTTGCAAACCTACGACATTCAACACTCGTAGCCGCGTACGCTGTTTCGAACGGCTTTAGCACCTTATTAAACTGCACGGCACAGCTTGAGCTTTTTTTTCTGTTGTTCTCCCAACCTTCAAGTCATCCAATGCAAAAATCAAATCAAAGGAAGATCACGTTTTTTTCAGGGGTTTTGCAGCGAATCTCATGTCAACAAATCCAAAATCCCGCATCGTCTCTAACCCAGTCGAATTTTGGAAAGGATGATAATTTTGAAAAGCAAAGTTGGCTGCCGCGCCGCGATCGGGTGGTTGGTGTCATTCGAGAATATGCACTGGCGAGAGAAGAACACTGAGCGATGGCGATATCGTTCAAGGCAACATGAGCGATTCTTCGGTCGCATGGATGGAAGGCGGGACGCGGGAATGGTCACGAAGTGCACTGCAGGTATTACACATCAGCTGGAGCTGCAAATAAATGAAACGCGATCCACAAGCGCGACTTTTGAGTTGGCGAACTCGAGCTAACGGACCACGTGCGCGTTTCAGGTGCGTTTGTTGGGCATGCGTTACAATTACGTTCTAGGGATATTTTGTGCATCTATTTGTAGGAGTGCTCAATCAACTCGCTTCTTCCGCGATGCCTGCGACGACCGTTGCGCCTTCTACAATGATTGCAATGACCATGGTGCCGTCCACAACACCTGTGACCCATTCGAAGGAGTCTATGGTAACCTTGGTTCCTTCGCATGCGCCTGCATCGGAGCAAGCGGTTGTCGTGACTATCGCTCATGCCTCAACTGTGATTGCTGCGATTCTCCTGAGCACCGCCAAGCTCGAGGAAGAAGATGATCGATGCGATATCGACAATACTATTCCCCACCAAGCGGATGCACTACAATATCAAGTCCGTGTTGTAGCTCCCGGCTTAGGCAATGACGTGGTCGGCCAACTGATAGCATTGAGCACCGAATGTGAAGTCGTGTCCATTGCGCGCGCGCCGCGAGCACGGGATGGCGCATACGACTCTAATTTCTGGGTCGTTATCTTCAACTCCGAAGAATGTCCCCCTCAGCTCAAAGATGTCACCCACATCTCTGCTAAAGGGTTCTCAATCTTCGTTCATCATCATCAGCGGTACAGCCGAATCCCTTGCTTTCAGTGCTTCGACCCCTCGCACCCAAAAAGCAAGTGTACTCGAGCTTCTGGAGATCGTCAGATGCAATTTCATCGCGACTTCGAACCAGAAATCAAGCAAGCAAAGGAAATGTCGAAATTTGAGCTGCAGCACATGTCTCTTGAAGTCCGACAAAAGTATAATGGCAATCTCTCCAATAGTTTGGGCAAAGTCATGGCCAACCTGAAGACCAAGGCAACTGAGAAAGCGCTGCTCTCTGAGATGCTCCAGCCTGCTGACTCGAGTAGCAGCACCGGCTCTGCAGCAGTGGCAGCAGCGGCCAATTCTGCAACAAACGCTCAATCGGTTACGCCGTCGGAGGCAGAATGGTTCGATCCAGCCAACCTCAAGAAACAGAAGGGGGCGATGAAATCCACGATTTCAACCTCAGCGACCACACCAGTGAAGAGTTCACCGGCGTCGAAAGGGCAACCCCATCCAGCTTCGGACGCGGCATCAGCTGGTAGACGAGCACCAAAAGGCGGAATCTTAAAGGCTGCTCCGAAGCTTACTTCTGTTTTCGGCACATCTCCTGGAAGAGTAGCCAGCTCTAGTAGCATTGGTACCGGGTCTCCAGAGACAAGTATCAAGGCTTCTAACGGTCAGAGCAACCGCAAGGCTCTCCAGGCTCGAAAGAAGCGCGAACTTGAACTTGAGTCCATTCTGGCTGGGAATCTTTCTTCAGCTGATTCTGTGCTTGATGGAGTACAAGCAAACTCCACTCAAGCGAAGCAAAAGGTTGCTATCGACGCCCGCTTAAGCGCTGCTCAGGCAACATTAGACATTGCTAAGGAGCATCTGTCCAAAGCGTCTTCCGCGCACACCGCAGCTGCTGCAGCGGCTGCGAGTGCAAAACACAAATTCCATGACGTTTCAGCCAAAGCGCACAGTTTTGCTCTCGATCGAGACGAACACAAGGAGGCAGACACCAGTGGTCGTGATGAGGAATCTTCATCTGCGAATCGTGAAGCTGGACAGTTCCAACGCCAGATTGAATTGCTTGATTTGCAGCAACGTGTGACAGCAAAAGAAGCAGCAGCCGCATCTCTGATCCTTCAGGAGGCCAAGAACGCCAAAAATCGAGCGAAAAGGCAACTTGATTTACTCAAGAAGCGAGTCAAAGCTAAGAATTTGGGTCCCAAGGATGGCGGTCAGCAGGCTGGGAACAAGGCTTCTACGACAGCAGCTTCAGGATCATCTCCCGCGGAGAATACCGAAAGCCAAGGAGATCAAGACCTTGCTTACACGAAGCTCAGGGAGTTTGTCAAAGCTCATGTCGTCCGCGAGCACAGTCCCACTGCGCAGACTCAAGACGAGGAGCAATCAAGAACGAGCCAACCCGGCTCGAAGTCTTTTCCCTCAGCGTCTAGAGATAATGGATCGGTAAACCAGCAACCATCATCGGAGCCATCAGCTGACACCACCTCTGGGTACTCTGAAGATCCCTCGCACTTCGATGTCACGATGTCCTTGGCGGATTCCGCGTCGATGGATTCCACGATGCACCTGCAAGATCTGACGGGAGGTGCTGTGACCCCGCCAAATGGTCAAGCCACTCTCCCTCTGCCAGCAGAGGTGACTAAAGCCTTTCACCAGGAAATGCGCAGTCAAAATGGTACCGAGGACGCAGGCAATGGTGCTCCCTCGATGAACCAGCCAACTCCAGGTAGCGCTGACCAAGATACTGGACACATTGTGTCTACTGAATCTCGAGATGCAGACCCAACGAGTGTCTTTGGTCCCGGGCCAGAAATCAATGCGGCGGTGGGTAGTGGACTAGGTACAGGGTCGACGGATGATGAACATCGATTCCAGAAACCGGAGCGAGAACCAGATTCCCACTCTCATACGTTAAATCGGCCACGGGCACGAAAGATCCCAGAACTTGCGTCCTCAGTTTTAAAAGCAGCGGCTTCAACGACACCAAGCCAATCCGAGGCCAGTCAAGAGTCAACCTTTTCCAATGACAGTGAAAGCGGCGAATTTGAGACGCCTCCTTCCTCACCGTCTCACTCTGTCCAGGACGATGGGCAAGCACGCAAGTCTCTGGTTGGGCTTTTGGTTGGATCGAAAGAGGAGCTCGAACAATTGACGGCTGCTGAACAAGCCCTTCGAAGACAGCATTTTCGTGCAAACAACAAAGCCATGCACGACTGGACCACGGCGACTCGACAAAATCGAAGATTCAGCTTGCCTTCAGTTGATCCAAGCGACGTCTCCAAATTGATTGGATGGATTCCCAGTCACGTGGATGCTCTAAGTGCGCTCATTTGTGCACTGCCTTTTCCATTGGAGGTCCTGCGCATGTTCCCAGTGAAAAAGCTCCTTGATTTTGGGCACAGCATAAACAGCCAAGCTCAACGCGCATTAATCCGGCATCACTCAGCTGACGGTGCAGTTAGCGCGCAAGTGCGAGCCTTTTGTAAGAAATGGGCATCGGCTGTTGACGCCTGTCCGCAAGGCTCCGCTCGTTGGTCCATGACTGACAACATCAAGCAGTGAAACAGACTTGAAAAGCTAGATGATAGCCTATTGACCGCGACCGTCTCGCGACCCATTGACCCAGACAAATGGGCAATTCTCAATGTGATAAGTCTTCTACTGCCAAGCATGTTCCCCAAGCACGAAGCCGTTGGTCGCGTTATGCCTGAAACCCGAGCTGAAGAATATTGGCGTTCGTCTTCTCTTCAATCAGCAATTGATGCGATTGTGGGCACGACGACATCATGGTCGCTATTGGCGCACCAGCATGAGCTGGAGGTCCAACAGCGGCACAATCAGAACTAAAGGCACCCATGGTGCCTCAACTCGCACTGCACTTGGTGGTAGTTCAGTGCGAGCAGGGGGAGATGGCTCAACTGTCTCTCCGGCGGAAGTACAGCGTGGAATACAAGGCATATCAACGTATTCCGGCAATGGACTACCGTCGCGACCATATCAACCCACAACCCAAGCTCGTCGTGACAACCACCGACCTAGAAGGCGCAGTGCGACAGTCAATGCTCGCCATGAGCTAACTGTTGGATTCCACACACAGAATGTGATGGGGTTCTCCAAATCCGACGCCAATCTGAACGCGTAGTTTTCACATTTTCGACAGACTGATGATTCGGGATCATTGGACATTGTCTTTCTCCAAGAAACGCACGTCCTGGAGACCGAAGTGGCATCAATGCAATCCAGATTTCGTCGAAGTTGGGGTTTTCAGGAACCATCAGAAAAGTCGGATCCCAGACTCTCTCTCTGGTCAGCTTCCACCGAGCGCAAAGGAGGAGTGGCGATCTTGTTGAATCCCTATTCGTGCATACCTACACTGGCTCCATATAAGCAGGATCAGTGGAGTGCGCACTGGATGGCAGCTACGGTGACGTTGCGTGGTGAAACGGTGTTACTTCTCAACATCTACGCTCCTTCTACCGTATTTGCAAGGGGAGCTTTCTACAGAGCACTATCAGGTCTCCTCTCGTCACATGATGGACCCATTCTGTGCGGTGGAGACTTTAATTGCACTCTCAACCAGATGACAGACAGGTCTCACAACATCCACAACAGAGTGCACGATTCCAGGGAATTGAAGAAACTGCTCCAGAAATTGAATCTTGTTGATACCCTCGAGGATGATGCTCTTCGCGCCACGGACACACGAGACGTCAAAGCATTCCATCGACAGCATCACACCTACTACTATACACCGCCTTCAGGTGACAGTGCCAGCAGTAGGCTCGACCGATGGTACTGCAGCAATGACCATCTCGACTGGGTTCGCAGCGTCTACCAAAGCGTAGCTGGTCCATTCTTCGACCACAATGGAGTCACGATCCGGGTAGCTGCTCCTGACAAGGTGATCCAAAGCAAGAAACCTCGAGTTGTCTATCCACTTCCGAAGAATGCAGCGGCGCATGCAGCGAGTATTGGAAAAGATTTCTTCGAAAAAGCCCATGATCAACTTGATGAGTTACGTGGACGTTACTCTTCGCCTCGTGATTATGCTCTGGCCACAGCAAATTGGTGGGATGAAGCCAAGATCGCGCTCAGGATCAGGTACCTTGAAGCTAAAAATCGTACTTCGCCAGATTGAATCAAGGATACAAGAAGAAAATCCAGAGGTTGCAACGACGCCTCTCAGAATCAGAAGTGCAGATGCTCGATCACTCTGGTGGAGCGGTGGGTGACCACAACGTGGAGTTGTCGCAAGAGTTTCTTACTACCGCCACGAGTATCCGTCGTGCCATTGCAGAATGCAAATCGAAGTGGCAGGCTTCAAAACGGGACCGCATTTTTCGGGAGCACATGCATCATGAACGAAAAACGAGCAAATCCTTCTACAAGCGCATCTCGACCAAGTTCCTTGACAACACTATCTTCACACTCGGTGGCACAGCGACTTGCGGACCCATGCGTTCACGAGAACTTGCCGACGACATGGGAGAAGGATGGAAATCAATCATGCAACAGGCGCCCACTCTGCAAACTGACATCGATCAAATCCTTGATCCAGGAACAGCTATTCCTCCGTCGGACAGATTAGGCTTCCTGCTCAAACCGATCCATTCGAGTGAAATTAAACAGGCTGTGAAGAAATGCAAGAGAGGCAAAGCTCACGGTCCTGACGAACTCGGCAATGACTAGTACAGAGACCACTGTGACGAGATTACCGGGTTATTCGAGCGACTTTTCAACTTGTGGATACCCGAATGCGTTCTACCAAGTTCGTTCAGTGAAGCACATATTCACTGCATAAAAAAGTCCGTCTCTGTTGCATCGCCGCTGGACTACAGACCAATCGCACTCCTCAACTCTGATTACAAAATATTCACACGGATATTTGCAACCAGATTACGAACTGTGCTCCCTTGGCTTATCCATCACATGCAAGCTGGTTTCGTTCCAGGGCGAGCAATCCCAACTACGATCGATGTGCTATTGGCTGCACAACAGCGGGCCACGAGCGACCCCGCCATGTCCAAAGCGATCGCGTTGCTCCTTGATTTTGCTAAAGCCTATGATTCACTCGATCGCAGCTTTCTGGCACAAGCGCTCCAGCATCTTGGATTCCCATTGAAGTTCGTACGCTTAGTGAAGGTGTTACACTCTCAAACCACGTACAAGTTCATTGTCAACGGTTTCCTGTCGAGAAAGTACAACGTAACATCCGGGATTCGTCAAGGATGTCCGCTGGCCCCTCTTCTCTTCATCTTGGCGTTAGAGGTTCTTTATCGGAAAATTGAAGAGAGTGACGAAATACGCGGCGTTGAACTCCAGGCAGCAGGATGCGCAACTGAAGTCAGACTTGGAGGATACGCAGACGACACGACCATTTATCTTAGCGATCCCAAGGATATTGACGCTGTTTTTGCAATCCTGGACAAATATGGAGCAGCTTCTGGGCTTCGAGTCAATCGGCACAAATCTGCAGTATTACCGCTGAACAAGGAATATAGCTCCACCGAAGAGTCAGTCAGTGGCATTCATGTGCTACAACGCGAGGAACATTGCCGCTACCTCGGCATCCAAGTCGGACAAACGCCTTCGAATGCAAGTAACTGGTCCAAGTGCATCCAAGCCTTACGTGTCAGACTTCGACTTGCGCGCCTCAAAACTCACTCTGTCGCCCAACGTGCAGCAATTGCCAGTGCCGTCATCATACCCAAAGTGCTTTACGTGGCCAGGCACTCCTGGCCCTCTACGGCTATTGTCAATCAGCTACACGGCCTAGTGAAACAATTTATCTGGGGCTCAAGGAATGGTAAGCCTGCGAAACCGTGGATGAAGGAAGAACAAGCTGAACTCAAAAAAGTGAATGGAGGCTTGTCAGTACCCAACATCAGAACTGAGCTGATGACGATGAGTGCCACAGCAGTCTCCAAATGGACAATCACAACCTCTCACATCGATCAGGTCATCGGGGAAATCTTGCTGCACAACACAAGGGCTTCCTCGACGTACATCACGCCGCTCGATGCAATCCCAAGGCGGCCACCCCAGCTTCGTGATAACATGTGGACAACTGGCGCAGCATTATGTGCGTCGCTCCATTCTCGACCATATGAGCCCAGAGAACGTGATAATGTACGTTGGTGTTACGAGCACTTCAAGTCGACAATTGTGCAGGCTCAATGGGACGGCGATGTGTTCCAGATCGACCTCAGTTCTAAAATATCTGACAGGCTTCCAGGTATCATCGTTGAAGGACGAAAGCTACGCGGGACATTTGTGCAGAATGGCTGCCATACATGACCTCGACTGCAGATGGGTGGCTCCTTGATTCCAACGGCTCCCCTTACAAGCTTGCTCACACATCATTATCAGTTGGAACAGCACAACTGGGTGACATACTTCGATGGGAGTGGATAAGACCAGGAGTGCTTAACTTTATCCCAACATGTGGAATCTCCGGATTCTCCCGGCCGTCTATTCGAGCGCTCGAGCGGTTATGTGCTACGTTGGTATCCAACTTCCCACAGCTTCTGTATCGACCACAGCAAACAAATGTGCTTCGGCTGTACAATGGACAACGTCATTACAACCACGAATGGCATCTGTACACCAGTGAAGCAACTCTGACCCACGTCGACACGACCCTAGTCAAAGCTACGAATACAGTTCACTCCGCAATGGACTGTGACGTCATGGCAACAAGAGACTTGAACGGACAGAAGGTGTCGTTCCATGCACATCCACGTTTCACAAGAATCGTGCAACTATGGGGTGGCAACGGACGATATAATACGACCAGATCTTTCTATCGGCAACAAGTTGCAGCAACGAGGACACAAATTGGCAAAGATACTCGAGATGCAGCAGTCAACAAAGTTGTCCAAACAGCAGGATCTCTGTGGCGTGGACTGCAATTAATCCAGTGGAGCGAATTACACAACATCCCAGGGATTACAGTTTATACGGCTCAGACTCTTCTCCGACTGAAAGCCAACCGACTCTCCATGTGGAACTATGAGAAAGCTGATCTGTCCTGCTCGAATCCCGAATGTTCCCAAGTTGTCCAATCTTCTGTTCAACATCTATTCTGGGAGTGTCCGAAAGCCAGACTCGTGTGGAACTACTTTTATGCGCTATGGGCGAAGATCGGAATCATTCCTAGTCACGACCCCGCAATCTGGATCTTCAGTCTGGATCTACCAGATACTCCAAGGCATGCATGGACCACGATCAAGAAACACATTATCGGACACAAGTTCTCCAATGAACATCTCCAAGATCATCTCTATTCCGTCGCACACATGCTGTGGCGATATATGAGCGCGTCGCTCATACATGCCATTTGGTGTGCGCACCTGCGACGCATGGATTCGGATCCAATCAAATCGACTGCTGAGATGGCGATCATGATGACCAGATTAGAGGCAGGAATGCGAAACCTCACACGACTCGCTGAAGCGCAAGCTGGAGGTTCGGACGGTCACACGGTTGCAGCAGTTCTCAAGGCATATGTCGACTGTTTTCTCAGCCAAACCGACGCCATCCCCTTGACTCCAAGTGATACTCGCGGCGTTTACCTGTTGTTTTTCGATGGCGGGTCACGCGGCAATCCAGGACCAGGAGGGACTGGATCCATTATCGTGCGTGTCCACAAGGACTCGCACACAGCCAGTTTAATTTGGGCCGCCAGCATGGCGTATAGCAGGAAGGACACGACCAACAACCTTGCCGAGTACTGGGGTCTCATACACGGACTCCGAGAAGCCCAACGCAGTCACTTCGAACCGTTGTACGTGATTGGAGACAGTGCACTCATTATCTCCCAACAGAGAATGCATCGGTCCCCTCGACAGCACCGATTGGCACGTTTATGCCAGACAAGTCGACGACTCGCGGATTGCATCGACATCCGAGGATGGTACCATCACTACCGTGCCTTCAACAAGATGGCGGACTCGGCCGCCAACCTAGCCATGGACACCAGAACCTCAACGCAGGTCCACTTCCCAACTCAAAGAGCTGCTTTCAACAATCTCACCCAGGATCTTGACAACGACGTCATGCATTGGCTTAAGCGAAGTTCGGAAGACCCACGGTCATTGGACAACACAAGGCAGCCTCACATAGGACCAAGAGAACATGCCATCCTGGTCAAAGATTATTTAGCAGTTCGAAGTGATCTAGTGCAATCCGCGCTATAGACACATTTACACTCCTAGATGAAATTTGTAATGAAGATTAGGTAGGAGAATGGATATTGTAGGTCACGAAGATGAACCTAAATATACCTCACCTTATAAAAATAAAGAACTGTGATTGCTGCGATGACACCAACCACTTCGACACCGTCCCATTCAGGGCGACCACTGCAATTCACAACGCCACCTCCCAGAAAGCAGCGTCGTCTGCCATCGTCCTTTACAGCCCTTCTACAGGGAACCGACGACAACGATGATGAAGGTGCCAGCGAGCAGCCTGATGTCGATTTGGCGACTGGTGATGACTGTATGGAGCCGGACGACGAAAAGATCCATCGTGCGACCTTGAACTCGAGATTGAAGAGGACGATCCCTGGACTCCTATTTCTCTGTATTCGGGTGAAGGGGGTCGGGGAAATTTCGTCGGATTTCTGCCAGGACAGCATGGTACTCGAGCAGTACAGACGAAGCCTGTAGAAACTGCGTCCATGGTTTTAGGTCCTTGAATGAGTCTAGATGCCGTGTTTGCTCACCTCCATGCAGCTGGATGAGGTCGTGCTGTTCCGAGATCATTGCGCTTTTGATCGAAAGGTGCTCTATTTGCACAAACCGCATGTCGGACTTGATTGAGCAAATGGCAACACAAGATCCAACGAGCAGCAGGAAGTTGACATGGGATTCAGAAGCAATGTGTCAATCCTACATTCGAAAGCACCTCAAGGGTGCAGTTTGGATGTACATAACCGATTTCTTCTGTGTCTTGACAGACTAAGCGATTCCCAACCCGCATGAACTAAGGAATTGAAGTATTAAATCTGTGGGATAACCGCACTCCTATCTGACAGCACTGTAGTATAACTGACGGACACACAGTCTCTCAATGATCCAAATTCATCTGCCACTCTGCACTAGCATCGATACTACGACACCTTGGTTCGTAAACTCAACTTTTTGAGACATCTACTGGGACTGCTCGGCGATCCTGTTCGACGGTGCTCGAGTTAAAGACGAAGGCTTCTCTTGCCATTCCACCAGCCGCTCACCTTTGCGTTGTTGCCGCTGTTGTTGTTACCCAACGCTCCAAAGTTCAAGTTACTCGTCCCCGTGCTTCCTGCATTCCGGTTTCCGTTGTTGTTGTTGCTCTGGTTGTTGCTGTTGCTGTTGCTGTTACTATTCTTGTTGCTCCCGTTGTTTTTGTTGTTGCCTGAGCTCCCGTTGTTGTTGTTATTGTTGGTGGTGGTGGTGGTGCCTCCTCCACTGTTCGAGTTGCCAGCATTGGAGTTGCCGCCGCCTCCACCCGAGCTCGCACCACTTAGCGGTACACAGTTGATGTACACCTGCCATGGCGGACCGTGGACACCCAACCAGTAGAACGTCAGGCGGCTCTTGCCCACACACTTGGCCTTGTCGTACGGCACGCTGCCACCGGCGAACGTCTTCCAGCAGTTGGCTGTGTACGGCACGACGATCTCGTTGTCGCACCAGGCTTCACATGGACCCGGGTGGATGAAACCAGTGCCCCACTGAAGCGAGTCGGGAAGCGCTTGAGCTGCTCCATTTGGCTTCGAGAAACCACAGTCCGCAGTGCCGCCGCTGGCACTGCCCTTGCTGGTGTCTTGGTTCTGGAGGATAAAGTCCTTGAGGGAGGACTTCTTCTGCGCTCTGAACGCCTTATCGAAAGAGTCCGCGTTCGTATCCGGTGGACCGACGAACTGTCCTTGCAGCACGGACGACTGGATGACGGACGGGTACCCGCCACCATACCCATTAAATGTCGGTTGGGGTCTCGTCAACTGGCCGTGACCATTAACTGGACTTGACAGGACTGCTATAGCAGCGACCACGCCAATGAGCACCGATCGAGCGCTGAACATGGCAGCCTGGTGCAGAAAGAGAGGGTGTGGCTTGAGGGGTGTGTGTCGGATGTGGCTTGAGGAGAGGCGCGTGATCGGCACGAGGAGAAATTGAAAGTGAGGAGCTGATCTGGTTTGGAACTCCTCGTGCAACGCGACGGTCGAGGAGCTCAGCTTGTTGTGGAGCCCGTTTAGTTTGTTGATGTAAAGGTCAGATTTATACATACAAAGCCAAAAGTTACTCGAGTAATCTCTGCTCTCAGGCTCGTTTGCCTCTTTGGCGTAAAGGTCGGTCTCGTGGATCTATTGCTCATCCATCCATGTGGTCCATTCCATTGCTTGCAGTGAGATGAGACCGTGAAAGTCAGAAGCGTAATAATGTGCTGTGTGATTCATATGACCACAATATTGGACTTGTTGTATTATGGAAAGGTTGGGATCTTCTCTGACTCTGTACAACAAACCAAGAAGTCGATACTACTGGTATACAGAAATGGGTCCATGCGGTGCTTTCTGTCTTTTCGTCACGTACGGTGCCAAAGCACCAGATGGTTGATGAATACGATGAAGCAGCTCGTCATAGTGAACCAACTCACTCCGTGTAGAGATTTTATCTCCTGTGTGTCCCGTTTCCTGATTAGTACGTCTTTTTACTTCAACAGACAATGAACAAATCAAGCTACTGTCTGTTCTTGAAGCTGGATCTCGAGCGTGTCAATAACAGCATGAAATGCAGACCCAAGTCTTTAGCTAAAAGCAAAAAATCGTAAATTGTGGAACGTTCATTTTGGACATTCTGTTGTCGATAGAAATTATGGTGCTTGCGGCACGGCTTCGAATATCTTTGGGCACGCTGGTCAAGTTGCTGGGCATTTGTCATGGAAAGGAAGACTTCACAGCCATGCTGGGAGATTCCTCAACTGATGTGTTATCGAACTGAGCGCTTCCAAACAGTGTTTGAGCATGCATTTTATAGAGAAGATTTTTCAAGTGAAATCCTGACGTGCTCGTCTCCTTTGGTCTTGGTGAAACCAAACGTTGGATCCCAAACACCGAGAACGCAGAGTGACAACAACGAAAGCATAGTCAGCACGAGGCGAGCAAGAATATTGCATCGTCGTCCACTCAACTCTTCAATGCACGGCACTGTCAACCCACCAGGTGACTGGCTACTGCGAACAGATGGATCAACCCATCACTGTGCGGTTTGTTTCACGTCTGATGAACACCTCGCACTTTTGTAATCACATTCTTACCCTATGAGCTTTCATTGGCAGGGCATTTGTTATCTCCAAGTCTAAATGTATACCCTACAAATGAAAACATCACACTTTTGCAACCGCCGCACAACAGCAACATTCCAGAAAGATAGTCTACAGGGTATATTCTGATCAGAACCAAACATTATACCCTATAAACAATATTCTAAACAAATACACATTATTGTCTCTCTATTAGTCCGGACGATTATTTACCCACACTCACCACTATTCTATCACATCGAAAAGCTCACATCAAGTTCGCATCGATTTCTAGAGCTCAAACTCCTCCTCGTGAACGTCAAAGTGGCCACTGCCGAGCGCCACGACGGCGTCGTTCGTCGCGACCTTGAGCGCCTCGGGACCAGACACGATGACGCCGACGACAGGCAGCGCGAACTTGTTGCGTTCGGTCTCCGCATCAGCGGTGTGGCTCGCCATCGTTTGCTGCACAAGAGAGTGCATATCAGGACGCTCGCCTTTAGCTTCAACCTTGAGATGATGCACCAAGTCACGCATCGAGTGGACGTCCGCGAAAGCAGTCTGTGCGCTCATGCCGATGTACTTGGAAGCGTTGTCAACGTCAGCGTCCTCGTCTTCGGTTTTAGTCGCGGACGTGCGCTGGCAGACTGTGAACTCGTACCAGATGAACGCGTACACGATCACGATCGTCGCTGTGAACACCGCGAGCTCAAACGCGCGCTGCAGAGGCCAGAGCGTCGGGTTGTTGTCACCCTGGATCGCGCCGTTGCCCCACTTGGCAGCACCCAACACAAACGTCGCGACGGCGAACAGCACGACGTACAAGACGCATCGGGAAGCAGGACTCGAACGAAGTGGTTCGTAGAAAGCACGTGCCTTAGTAGATGACGTCGTTGCCATGCTCTTGGACGGGTACCCTTGGGGATCTCTGGTGCAGACCGAGAACGCGTTGGCGTCCAGAGGTTGGTTCAAAGCAGCTTCCGTTGGCACGCGTGTCGCGTACAAGTGCACGTGGAAGTGCTGCTCGAGGGGATCCAACTCGCGCAATGCCGCGAGGACGGGGGCCAAAGCGCGAAGCAGCGTCAACTCACGGAGCGTCCACACAAACACGACACGCTGCGGCCACGCTCCATTCTGCGCACGCACTTTAACGACGAGGTCTTCGAGAATTGCAAGCAATGGCGTGACGCCGATGCCGCCGCCAACAAGCAGCAGCGTCGGGTAGTCCTGGAACAGTTCGAGCGACGCGCCGTAGAAGCCGTCCATGTACACGACAGGAGACACGCCACCGTCGCGTTGGCACTCCTTGGCGTACTCGAGCAACTGCTTGGACCAGTCTCCGAGCGGCTTGACCAGCAAGGTCAACTCCGTCGGGCTCGTCTTCGGGGACGATGCGATCGTGAGTGCGTGCCACTGCAGCGTGGACAGGTGCGGAACATTCACGTACACAAAGTTGCCGACCTTGTAGTCGTAGCCTTGAGACGCTGCACGCGTGATCACGATCTTTACGATCTCATCGTCGCTGGTGGCACCGCCAATCACCGAGAATTCCTGGACAGGCACGGGTGTGAAGCTGTTCCAGCTCGACGTGGCTCGACCGATGAAGAACACGAGCCCTGCCGGGAAGATCCACCAGATGATCTGCGACCAATGCAAGATCGCGAAGAACACGGCGATGATGAACAACACCCAGTGCGTGATGTAGAACCACTCGTAGACCTTGCGGCGCACGATCAGGATCGACGTCGGGATCATGAGCACGAGCGCGAGCACCGAGATGAAGCCGAAAGAGTTGAACCACGCGTAGTAGCCCGTGTACTCGTCCGAGAGATCGCAGTGCGCGCACGGGATCTGGTACTTGATCCACGTGCCGTCGCGCACCCACTTGACCCAGTACCCGACCGTATGGATGACACCAGTGATGACGGTCGCGTACCCGACCCAGCGGTGCAGCTTGGCGCCGTTGGCGTACGAGATGTTGAAAAACTCCATCCACGCCGAGTTGCGTGTGACTGGGAGCAGCAGGAACGCCATGTTGTAGATGCACAGGTACGCACAGCTGATGCCGAGGATGTTCCAGTACCTGGTCGTGTTCAATTTGGCTGTGCCTTCCTTCTCGGCTGAGCGCGCATTGTTGATGCGTCGGTCCCACTCATACCAGAAGCAGAGCGCGTTGCCGCCGATGACGAACACGACGCCAAAGATCCACTCACCCCACGAGAATCTGGAAACTCCAAGCAGCGGGAAGCTTGGCTTGCGGCGCAGACACATGGCTAGGCGCCAGATGTACGCGGACGTGACGCGACGCGCTTGGCCGACGTGACGCAGCGCCTCGATCGCGAGCAGACTCAGGAAGAACGGCACGATGCAGTAGAGCATGAGAAACGTCGGGCGGATGAACTCGGTGTGGCCGGTGACGCTGATGTCGCGGTACGGACCCGTGTCGGTTACCTTGGTGTGGTGAAGGTGCACGATCTGCACCGCGCCGCCGCCGTTCGGGTACCCGTTCCACCAGGTCATGATCGTGTTGATGAGGTGGATCTCGAACAGCGGCGCCCACGTCGCGATGTTGCCAAACACGAACGCCGCGACGCAGAACGTGATGAACAAACGCAGTGCCAGGATCTTGAGGCTCGTCGATGACGATGCAATTGGTGCTGGAGCCTCGTGGTGCAGCCTATCGTGGGTCTGTGGGGTCTTGATGGCCGTAAAGTCCGTCATTGTGTGGTGCTCGGGAAGAAGTGGCGACTCGCTGGCAAATTCAGGAATGTGGAATGCGTGCGGTGTGAAATGCGCTCTTGGATGCTATTGCAGATTGTGGTGGTGAGGGAGACCGTGACTTTGGAGCCAGAGGTGCAGGTCGGATACGATGGTGCAATCGATGGCCCGACTTTGTCCTGAGTGATGCAGACTCACCCTACAGATAGCCTTCTGTGTGCGTCTTGAAAGATAGTGAAACACTCTTTTCTAAAGTAAGTAGAGATGTTGACTGTTTTCCGTATTATCATAATTCATTGTTCCATTGATTTATACAGCACGTTGTCAAAAGGGATATGTGATCCTGTCAACAATTGCGGCTTCGAGTCGCTCCGTTCGGCAACGCCAGATGCGAGCGAGCGAGACCACTGAACAAGTGGAGGCATCACCCACGAGAGGATGAGCTACTGCGCCGCACAATCAACAAAGGCTTTGCCATTATTTACTGTAGTAGAGAATTCTACCCAAAGTTGATGTGGCAGGCAACGCTTGATGTAAATGTGCAACTGATACTTTCGTGTGGAGCTCCCATTAAGTATCTGTGACGAGTGCATTTGGAGACTTGGGAGTGCTTGCAGGACGATCGCCAAAATGGATCACCAGCAGTCAAGTCAGTAGGCAGGTAAGGTCACATTGACATGTTGGTGTCAGCGTGCCCCATTCAACAATCGTGCAGCATCAGTCACTTGGATCCCAATCAACAATATTGTGCAAAGTGTGAAGCGCATCATCCCTGATCAATACTTGCAGTCAGTGCAGTCAGGTGCTCCTGTTATCCATTTTATTAACAATACTGCATGAATCAATGATTTGGATAAAATCACGTGAATCATTCCTACATGCGACGAATCACTTCATTAAGACAACTTGAGCAATTTAGAAGTCAGCATATATGAAAATTGGATATACTGACATACTCGAGGGGTATCGATGTGAATTTGGTGATCTCTTTGGTGTTTGCATCCACCGTGGTCCTCCCGTCGATTTGAACCCCAAGAGATCAAATCGCTGTGCTTGAACATCGACTCCTTTAATCCTGATGTGGAGGTTGAAACGGTTAATTGCAATCCTCTCCATTCCTGTCACCTCCATGCAGGAAACTGCAGTAGTCGATGCCGATGACAAAGCAAGGACAAAATGCGAGCTTTCAATGCATTGCGCTTGCCCTTCATCTTGAGCTCAAAGCTGTGAGTCAAGAGTCACGAGAAATGTTCCCTGTCACAAGTCAGTCAAAAAGAGCATACAAATCGTTTGAAGAAGTGGGTCACACAGCAGCATGTCCTCCTTCTTTCTCTCTCAGTGGTTTTGCTACCGCTCATCAAGGATCGCGTTTCCTGAAAGTATCCTTGCGCATCCTCCTGGCTTCCGCTGCAGTGCAATTGTTGACAGACACCCAAGCACCTCGACTCGAGGTGCTCGAGGACTTAGCTCTCGCCTCAAGGGCACACCCGTCTGGAAAAAAAGTAGACGCGACTCCATGATAACTTGCTAGACATAACCATGAGTGCGTCCAAGTGAGCCTCTTATTATCACTGATAGCAGCAGCTCGGGGCACAACCGTCGTCTTCTTCGCGCACACAGAGACTTTGAGCTCTTTGTGATTCGTGAACCACGAATGCAGGCGTAATCCTGACTCTTGTCACCGATGTGGTTTCTGTTCGACGGTCATTATCTGGGGTCGCTTTGCAAGAGAAACATGAGCACAGCAAACTCGAATTCCTTGGTACACGCGTAGCTAGTAGACTACCTTCATGCGGAATGGAGACCGTTTAATTTGGCAATGAACGAAGAAATCGGCTGCTCCAAACTCCGCCCGCGAGCTGCTTTCAATTAAGGTTACATTTGTGTTGTTTCTGAATCCTGTGGTAGCTTGCTACTGCTCGTCGACAATTGCTTGCAGCTTGGCAATGACATACGAAATCTTCACTCGGCTTGCTGGATCGTGTGCCGTCATTCGCTCAATCAAATCCCATTGCGTGTCGTTCATTCCTGCTGGACGAGGAGGGATATGTCGGCGTTTCAGCACATGGAATCGAACCGCTGTATCAGATAGCGTTGACCCCCATGGAGCTTCTCCAGTCACAGCTTCCAAAATGCACATCGCGAACGAATAAACGTCAGACGCAAACGTAGGTCGACCTCCTGCAAGGTATTCCGGCGACTTCCAGTGCACACCACCCATCTTCTTCACGTTTACCATGACCTCCGTTTCATTTGGAATCGAGCTCAGATCAAAATCAATCAGCTTCGCGTTTCCGTCGGAGTCAACCATGATATTGTCTCCCTTGAGGTCGTTGTGAACGATGTTGTGGTGATGCAGATACTGAAGTCTAAGGGCGACTTCGTGGAGTTTTCGCCATTGGAGAATATCATCGCCTTGGTTCCGCTTCATAAAATGAGGTAAGTTTCCATTCGACGCATATTCACACACCAAATAGCGTTTGCCAGTATGACATGTACCATACAGCAGAATAATGTGCGGGTGCCAGAGTTGATACCCAATGTTCACTTCGTGCTTGAACATCGCAGTGTCGACTGTGCCGTAATCTCCATCGCATCCCATATATTTGACGACGACGGGATGATCGAGCCACACTCCCTTGTAGACTGATCCGAAGGCGCCTGCTCTGATGCAGTCGGTTGGCTCGTCGAATTTCACCTCATGCAAGGGAAGGAACCATAGGTAGTTTTCCGATGCACGAGATGACTTGGGTCGTGCAGTATTGAATTGAATTAGACGGATAATTGAGTCGAAATCCTTGACTTCGTCTTCTATTTCTTCTTCTCGTGTGACGTTGAGGATCTTGTTGGCTTCAGCGGATCCTTCAGCTTGAGATGAGGGTTCTTGAAGTATAGAGCCAAGCTCGAACTGAACCAAAGTAACTGCGTCCTGATGGTTTCTGCCTTCGCTCATCCCAATGCACGAACTCAGATGATCGTCCTTGTACAACTGCTTGGTGTACTGGTCAAACAACGGTTGCCAGTTTCGAATTGACTCCGATTCAGGCACGTTCAAAATGTCCAGCAGGTGGTCAATCTCCGAATGGAGGACGTGGTTCAAGTCGCGCACTCTACGGGATCGCGCATATCGTCCAACTGATAGTTTCGACACAGGTGTTCGGAGGTAGCGGGTAAAGCTTCTGATGATCCCACAAAAGGTTTGCACTTCCTTGTCATTCGGTGTCTTGTGCAGTCGCACCAACTGAAGATAGACAAACTCGAGCCTCGAATGGACTTGTTCGGCAATGGGTTTGATCTCGAGAAGAAAGTTGCTACTCAGCTTCAACTCAAGGTCCTTCAGAGTTTTTTCGATCGTGCCGAAAGGGAAGACATATTGCTCCAGATTCTCCCCATATACCTATTCATTGAATAAACGAAAAAGAACTCGTTAGCACTGCGATTAGCTGTGCCACATTTATTCACGCGGATTCCACACATTATCTCTCGTGCACTTGCCATTTCCGACCCAATTGCACTCTCTTTCAGGGTGACAGATGTACATGGCAACGAATCAAAGGAATGCCAGCATCTTCTTCCTTTACAGCTCAAGCTTCAAATAAACAGTCTTTACTGCACCACGTTGCATCAAAGTGATACGCCCCGCACGAGTGGATCGCTTCAGTCGCACAAATGGAATGGATGCGCTTGGTGCATCCAAGGCGAGCGCACGATATGAGCGTCTCGTTCGACTCGCACGCAAAGCACCTGTCGTTGAGAGCACACATTGACAACTTAACGTTCTCGTCTGTCGTGCAAAGCGTCTCGGCACTTGCGTCATGCTCCATAGCGGCGTGTCGTCGATTTGCCAATAGAGATTGCTGTCCTTCTTCAGCTCAAAGTCGACTTTGTCGTGTGAGTGTCATCCTCATTTTCCCATGTTCTTTTCTGGTGAACCCATTGCACATTTGAGCCAATTCGAGGTGGATACATGATTTCTTTAGTCCAATCAGCATTGCTTGAGAACACACATTCAGCTACTGGTGATTGGGCTAAAAACTGCTTTTTTCAAATTCATATGCAATTCGATTGGTTGAAATATGATATGGGTTCAGATGAAGATACTGCTCATCACCCTTGAAAACCTGCCTAACCTCATAAATCGATACCATATAACAAATGAGAGATTCTCTAGAGAGGTACAAATAGCAATCAGTTTTGAAGAATGTGTCCTCCAGACATGAAATCCTCGCTAAAATGATATAGATACCCTGCTACAGCAATGCAATTCTCACTCCATTCACACACACCCAAGCAGAACAACGATGCCGACGAGAGTGAGAAGCAGCATCGGTCGCTGCTGGTTGCTCGCAGTTCGACGCGATGGAACACGGTGCCAGGGAAGACACTCGGCATGTGACTGACGAGACAGCGTTGCTGCTGTTGTGTGCACTCCACGACACGTGCATTGGCGGCGAGTCGAACGAGAGGCTCAGATCATGCGCGCGTCATGCGTGCACAAAGCGTATTCACTACATTTGCGCAATCCAAGTGAGTCACTCGTGTGGTATCTATGACTATGCAGCAATGCGATGCAGTGAAGAGTGCTTTCTCAAAGGGTGCGGAGCGAACCAAGGCAGTGGTTCAGAATCGGCACAGACGATGAGCTTCTTCACTCTGGCATGGACGACAACTGCTGTCGAGGCATCGCTGCAAAAGGAGCTTTCGTCACACCGGGTATCGGTGAGAGCCCGTGACAAAACCAGCAGGAACTGCCTACCATTCACTCCTTACGCGCTTGTGCCGGTCCCGGAGAGCAATTTTGAAGAGAGTGGCGTGGACGCGGACTCCCAAGCTGACTTGTTGCTGTTGACCGCGACGGCACTGACCAACGATGCAAGCGAACTGGAGACGGTAAGTGCCGATTCTACATATCGCAAGCATGTTGTACGAGGAGGCGTTGATGAGATGTCAGTATTTCCGCCAACTCTTCTTTTTGTTTTGCTTGTTGCTTCCAAATGCAAGGAGAGACTCTGAAATATTGGGTATTTCCTCATTCAAGCAGCACCATTGAGAAGGAACCAGCGAGACTCAAGTTGGTGTTCAACAACGAGCTGTTCTGCAAGTCCATCCACAACGACCTCAAGGGAGACAATATCATGGTTGACTCCGACGGAAACGCGAAGCTGATTGATTTTGATCTGAGCTCGATTCCAAATGAAACGGAGGTCATGATAAACGTGAAGAAGATGGGTGGTGTGCACCGGAAGTCGCCGGAATACCTTGCAGGAGGTCGACCTACGTTTGCGTCTGACGTTTATTCGTTCGCGATGTGCATTTTGGAGATTGTGAGTGGAGACATCTCATGGGGGAGGAATATGCGTCTGACAGCCGTCAGGTTCTATCAGAAAAGGGTCGAATTCCTAATCGTTCTTCAACAATGCGCGACAACCAATGGCAGCTTATTGAATCGATGACAGCGAAGGACCCATCACAGCGAACTCGCATGTCTTCTGCAGAGGAAACGCTTGGCAGACTTGCAAATGGAGATTTTAGAGCAGGAATTCCTGACGAAGGTGTCGTCAAAATCCTTGCCTTGGACAACCGTCAGTTAAACGAGCTTCCAATTCCGAGCCAATATGGACCGAGCGAATCCTCGCACTTCGAAATCTGCGGCATATCAAGAGGTGTCCGCATAGATCTCACAAAGGCAACTCAACCTGTAATTCAGAGTGCTGAACAAAAAATACACTCGCAATGTATTACGATTGGTTCTATCTCTCGCAAAACAACGATCTTACTCAGAACTCGCATCTTTTCACAAAAACATCTACAACTGACGCATCTTTCGCTTGCACTTCTTGCCGCTGCTCGGCGCAGTTGTCGAAGGCGCCGACGTCGCAGCAGGCGCAGTCGTGGTAGCAGATGGAGCAGTCGTGGTCGCAGATGGAGCCTTGGTCGTCGCCTTTGGCGTCACCGATGGTGTCGACGACGACGAAGAGCTTCCGCTCGAGCTCGCGCCGCTCAGAGGCACACAGTTGATGTACACCTGCCATGGCGGGCTGTGCACTGCCAACCAGTAGAACGTGAGCTGCTTCTTGCCCTGGCACTTGGCTTTGTCGTATGGCACCGAACCGTCCTTGAACTCGGTCCAGCAGTTCGCAGTGTACGGCACCACGATCTCGTCGTCACACCAAGCTTCGCACGGACCCGGGTGGATGAAGCTCGTGCCCCACTGGATCTTGTCTGGGAGCGGTTGCGGGGTACCCTTCGGGTCCGAGAACCCACACGCGGCACTGAGTGGCGTGGACGTCGCACCAGACTGGTCCTGATTCTTGAGGATAAAGTCCTTGAGCGACTGACCTGTGGCCGAGAAAGCCTTGTCGAACGCAGCGGCGTTCGTGTCCGGACCAGCCGAGTACGTCATGCCCGACGGCACTGGCAACACCTTGACGTCGATCGTCGACGCCACTCCACCGCCGTATCCGTTGAACGTTGGCGCTGGGAGAGTGAGCTGGCCGTGGGCGTTGACCGAGGTCGTGAGCGCGAGCGCCGCGACGGACGCGAGCACACAGTTGCGGGAGCTGAACATCGTGGTCTGAAGGAAGATGGTCTTGGAGGGAGAAGGCGGGGACTTGCGCAGGAAGCGGCGGATTCAAGACTGACGACGGAAACGACGAGTTCGCATTGCACGCGCAGGAGTCACTGGCTTTTCGGTAGAGTACTTGGGAACTCACAGGTGGGTATGTTGCACCTTTTACATCCGGGTTGGAAGTGAGCCATCTGGTTTTGGAGCGTAGGTCACGTCGACCCCCAGAAACAGCTGGGAACCCTCTCTCAATGTGCCAGTCTCTATGTAGTCAGGCATCTCCGCTTGATCCGCGATTAAGATATAAGAAATTGTACAGGAGGGCACATTACGAGGTTGTAAAGAGTTTAGAATAGTTAATCAGCTATCGCTGACTTTCATCAAGAGTATCAATAATTACAAGATATATATGATATGCATAGCTGACTAGAGAGATATTGGTGAGTGTTGTTCTGGGTTGTGATTCGAGCGAGTGGGACGCGAACGGAACCATGATCGGTGTTCCCCTGATTGAGACGTTTTAGAGAGGGAAAATTACAATTTTGCCTTGATTTGGCTGCACTCATGTGAAAATGGACCAACTGCTGCATTGACAATGTGGTGACGATCGGTCATCGAAAGAAACGACTCGGATGCGGGAAGACAGCGCCGTCGTCAACAGCCACAAGCAACTCTGCAGTCTGCTTCCACTGAAAGCTCCAATGCGTGTACGTTAGGATTTGTTTCAGTATTCTGAAATGGTGGTTCTGGCTGAGTATGTGCTGTGAGAATGAGGCACTCTCGACTCCATCTCAGCCAGATGAGGAAACTGGGATCTGCTGTCTTCTTGGAACAGGAGACGGGATTGTTTTAATACCGTCGGAGATCAGGCGGCTGCGTGATTCAGTCGCACCATATTAACGTTAATAATTTGAAATTGTGCGCTTGCATGCGTTCGGGATGCAAAATGATGAGTTACTGCCTGCTTCTCACACGATCCTGAGGGTCACAGAGCACAACAGCCATTAATTTAGCGATAATGTCTGCTTCCAAACCTATCTATCTGCACTCAATTAGAATAGTGCAACACATTGCAAATTGCTGAGAAACCTCCTTATAAGCATAATTGTTCGAAATGAACATCGAAACTTCAACAGTCACAAGTTGCGTCGTCTATTCGAAAAAGCCTCCCTTCTGACTCTCAACGGCATCTTTGGTTGCGAAACCGTCTGGTGGCTGATCTCTTTTTCGGTCCCACCAGCTGCCAACAATTGTTGCTCTCGGCGATGTTTCGCAGACGACGCGGACTGCTTGCAGTCATTGATTCAAATTCGCAGTTCTCCTATCTTCGAGTGACATGAGGACAGTAAATACCCCACCGATTTACTCCAATTCTGCTGTGCTGGCAGTGCCCATCTTTCTATAGCACTCTTGGCTCTCTTTTATCAGGCAATCTGTCAGCTTCACCACTCTTAATTATCCGTGAAGGCATTCACTAATTTACGACACGTAATACCAAGTTGTCGGATGGTAAGATATAACCAGATGCGTCTGACACACATACTGCATTGCATTTGCTCACAGGAACACGGTGAGTGTTGCTAGCTCATCACCGAGTTGCTTCGGTTGTGGCTCCATTTCACAAACGCAAAGGGATGATGTGATATAAAGCATTGACGGTATTTCTAAACTGTTCGAACAGTTTTACTGTGGGCCACATTAAATCGTCACCAACTCTGCTGAGTTTGTAAACTCTGACTTTAGCCAGTTTCTATAACTTACAAGTAGAAACTGGTTGATCTCAGTGTTTACAAACACAGTCCATAACCATTGTGCAAAGTTTGTACATCAATAAAACGTTTATCACAGTTGTCCTTGAAAAAAGGGATTCGATTCTATTTCCTGACACCACAACAATCGCTTTCTTTGTCATCGGTGGAGATGTCAAACACATCTCTCATACAAAACAAAGCGTATCGGACGTTCACCGCACCAAGACATCATCTCGGATTGTACAGAGGCATTGCACATCTTTACTCTGCATTTTCACACCAGAGACATGGTGCATCTGACATACCGCATCTATCCATCCTCAGACGAATTGATCCCAAGTCGTTTGGAACGTGTGTTAGAGGCAAGTGACGCTTTGTGATTACACCCGCAGCTCCCTAAACAAAAGCCGCACAGGTCAGGAGAGCTCAACGGAAGAATGCACCGTTCCAGCATGCAGCAGAAGAAAGACAGGCTCTCGGTTGTGCTTAAAGATTCGACACGCAAACCACTTGACAGGAGCTACTTCGAGTATGACGCATGATAGAAACATCCACAACTTTACGAACCAACCCATTTTGAGGCGCGATTAGAGCTTTCGCTTGCTCTTGATGTTGCATAGCTTGCTCGGAGGGATGATGGTCGATGCAGCTGGGTCGGTTGTCGAAGCGGAAGGCGGTGGCGACGTTGGAGTCGCTGTGACTGGCATGGATGTGGCCATTGGCATTGGCGTACGCGTCGTCGGAGGCTTCTTGGTCTTCATTGGCTTCGCTGCGGTCATGGGACTCATAGTCGTCGTTGTTGGCTTCGCCTTCGTCGCTGCCGGCGTCATGGGAGTGGGTGCATTCGTCGCTGGCGCTTTCGTTGTCGCAACTGGAGCTGGTGTAGCGTCTGACGCCACACTGCCGGAGCTTGTGCCTTTAAGCGGAACGCAATTGACTGTGCACACACACGATCGCACAACATATTAGGAACACAGCATGGCTCTAGTTCAAGCAATAGATCCGATGAGTACTTACTGTAGACTTGCCATGGCGGGTAGTGCACCGCAAGGAAGTACAGCGTCAGTTGCTTCTTGCCGACGCATTTCGCTTTGTTGTACGGGATCATATTGTCGGAGAACTTGGTCCAGCAATCGGTCGTGTACGGGACAACAAGCTCATCGTCGCAGTATACTTCGCACGGTCCTGGGTGCAGGAAATCCATCTTCCATTGCAGCTTGTCGGGCAAATCCTGTGGCGCGCCATTGGGCAGCGAGTATCCACACGCAGCCGAATGAGGTTTGGGAGCTCCCTCTGCTTGCACCGAGGTGTCTTGGTTTTCGAGGATGAAATTCTTGAGCGATTTCCCTGTCGGCTTGAGTGCAGCTTCAAAAATGCCAGCAATTTGGTCTTGGAACCAAATGAACCGCTTCCCGGCCGGTGGTGTCAAAGTCGAGTTTTGGACGATCGCACTGTAGCCACCGCCGTACCCAGTAAAGCTGGTTTTGGGCTGGATCAGGTAACCGTGACCATGGACAGTGGACGGAGCCAAGCCGACAAAGAGAGCAAACACTGCAAGTGGAGCAGTGACACAAAGTTGAAAGTTGGCCATGGTTCGCTTGATCGTCAGGCAGCAGATCGAAGAGTGAGAGGAGAAACGCAGCGATATTGGCTGCTGACCTGAAGGATGATTGTAAGTGGTTCGCAAAGACGAAAGTCCTCTCTGCGTTGATGTCCGTTGGAGCTAGTCGCAACTGCATAACAACCATATGTCGCGCGGGAATCGGTGATGCGCGGTGATTACACTTCTGAAAGTCATTCATGTAAAGTCGCTACAGGATGTTCGTCATCAACAGCTGGGGCTCACAAGCCTCTAGTGGTAGTGCAAATGTAGTCCTTTCTGCAACGAGGCTCGGATGAATTTCTTTTCGTAAAGCCATGTGGTGGCTGGCATCTCAAACGTTCAGCGCAATGATGTTTCGGGTCAATTCACCGCTTGGATACCTTGTCATCTTTGCGAAGCCAAAACAACGAGCCACGACGACCAAACGGCTGTCGCTCGCGGGAACCTGGAAGACGCGCGAGTCGTTCTAGATTACTATTTCTTGAATGATTTTCACTGCGGAGCCGCGTTGTATGTGTTTCTGTGAATAAAGAGAGAGAGAGAGAGAGAGAGAGAAGGTAGTTCTATTTAACTTATGATCTACATACAGTTTAAGAATTCCTGAGTCTCATTAGCACTGCTGAGAGTGAGGTGTTTCTGAGTTTTGACGGTGTGGCACTGATATCATTGTCGAGCAGAGCTGCGACTTGAGACAGAAGAATTTGATCGTTTCCCCGCGATTCGTCGGTGAGTATCTTCGCATTCTTGGAGGTCATTGCCACGTTGGCGAGAAGATCGGCCATTTTGATTTGTTCTCGTTTTGTGTGATTCCAGGAGATCCACGCAAAGTTGGCGATGATTTGGTTTACCCGAACTGCTAGTGGCTGCAACTCGGTCTGGCGTATTGAGGCGAACCCGTTCTGGGCTGCGATAATCATTTGGCTGTCTCCGAAGACTTCCAACTTGACTTCATAGTGCTGAAGGTAGTGTGCACTGTATGCCAGACCATCTTTCAGCGCGCTGTATTCGCACCAATTGTTCGTGACTTCTGGTCCCATGTACGCATAGCCGCATGGTTTGAGTTCCCATCGATTGCTGCGTTCATTCAGGAAGATGAGTACCCATCCACTGCCTCCTGGACCTGGGTTGCCGCGTGCACCTCCGTCGAAATACAAGCGCCATGCTTCCAGTTGGCGTGACAAGTCTTGTCTCTCCAGTACGCTGAGCAGTTGGCTCAGGCAAGTTGCATTGATCTTTTCTCCTTTGAGCGTTCTCATCCGATGAGCCACAGCCCGCACCTGCATCACACACGCTGGGCACTTACTTCGATAGTGAGGTGCTGCTGTTCATGCACTATATCCACTCTCGTTCTCCATAGCAATACTGGGATACTTGATGTGACGATAAACCAAAGTCTCTGTAGTGTTGCCGAGACGACGCAATCCTAACCAACGCGAGCCTCATCTACGAGTTCAACACGAGGGTCGACACATCGCGATCGCCGAGAGCGCCGATAGGATGAAACTGGCAGAAATCGTCTGTCACTGTGCGAGGTGTGAAAATGAAACACTTCGTTGGCGAAAGTAGTTCAAACAAAAGCAACCATGCAATGTCATCGTGGTCGAAGGGCCGCCGCAGCACGTGCTCGAGGACTCCTGCATGGTCCAGGTGGCGCCAATGCTGACAACCAACAACCACACGATCGCATTTTTGAGACCTGTTTCCCAACACGGAAACACACACACATCCACAATGCTCGCTGGAATGACGGCACTAGCATCGCCTGTGACCATCTGATTGACGATGAGAAGCTCGGGCGGCGTAGGTGATCGATGTCCAATCGCGACGTCCAACGCGTACGCCGTAGCAGGCGTAGCACACGACGATGGGTACTTTCCCCGAAGAACTTGAAGCTTGCGATTTTGCACTCCATCTTGCAGTGTCCCGATTCCTTCTAACCGCGACAACATCAGGGTGACAGCGGCACCTTCCCACGAAGAAGAGCAAATCTGCACCACGCTGTTCTTGCACAGCGAGCAGCGACGCTTTGTAGATGTAGTGCATCAAGAACGTCTCGGCATCGATCGCCGATGGCACAAGTTCTGTGAATTTCTCCACAACTGCAGGATAATGCACCAGTACTTCTGCCTTCACCGCCTCCAGCTCATCACTCTGCGTCGCAGTCTTCCACTTTGTAGAAGTTTCCGCGTCCATCGGTAGCTCCAAGCGCGTGTCGGCATCTTCTTGCAAATCCAGCAACATGAATCGCCGCACTGCCAGGGCATCGTCATTCACGTCCTCACCATGAGTATACTAAGGGTTCCCGCTTGCGAGTGAATCTAGAATTCCATCGACCGTGTGCAGCAAGTGTTTACAGACTTCGTCCGCGGAATGCAGCACCATGGAACCCACTCCGTCCGCCGAATGCAGTAGTTTCGAACCGACTTGACCGAAGTGATCAGACTGCCAAACAAAGTCTTCACAATGTATCCGCCGACAGAGGAGAAGAGAGAATTGGGCTTGCTGCCACTGGCACTGCGAGCGTTGTCTGCTTCTCGTTCCTGCTGCTCCTGTTTGCTGTCCGCATCGTCTTCGTTATTTGCCGCCACATCTTCATCGTTCTCTTCCTTCTTGTCCTCGTGCTCCATTTTTTCCTCTTCAGCTGCTGCGTCCTCTCCTTTCCTTGTCGCCACCTCGCTGTCGCAGCACATTACACTCCCCTCAACGGTCTTCCGCACCACCGTCGCGACTTCCACGGCATCCTAATCGCACTGATGATCAGAGCCATTTACGCGTTGTAGTACCACAACAAGTAAGGTAACATAAAGAATGAACGGCGCACGACGTGCCTCTTGGAGTACCTCTTGGAGTATCGCACTCACCAAACGCACCATCAGCTCAAGACGACGCCGACATCCGAAGTCGGACACCACCACCAATTGCGCATTCTGGAAACAGCGCCTCTTCAATCACACGGCAATAGGGAACATGGACGCTTCGCTGCTGCTGATCATAGTGGTGCTCGCATTCACTCACTCACTCACTCCTTCGCTCTCGGATGCTGCTGTGGTCATGGGAGAAAAGAAGAGAAGACGTCGTCATCATCTTCATCGACGACGTCTTGTGTGTTGCTGAGCGCTCCATTTGCGAAAATGCGTCCAGGTTGTGCAACATTCGTTCGAAAGAGTGAGAAGGAATGACACGGAGTGATGCACGTCCACTCACTTGGTGCCTTCGGACGACATGCCAGCACGAGTGTTGGCAGCTTGGCGCGCACTCACCATTTTCAAATGGCCACACATATCGCAGACCCATGAATGATGCGATTGCGCGTTTTGCGCGCTGCGTGTGCGCGGATGGATGGATGAGTAAATGCACAAACAACCGTCAGCGTCGAGGGAATGCGCGTTGCTGACACTGCGACGTGATGCCTTCAGTCGTGCTTTGCATTCCAGGGACAAGCAAGAAGAGTGGACAGCAGAAGAGAAAGGCAGGGGATCTCGTAGGACGAGGCGTGATGCAGGCGAGCTGCCTTTCCTTATATAGTATGTGTTGTACTGCCGTTTGCACATGGCTGTTGATTGATTGACGCTTGCTGCTGGATCAAGTGTGTGTGCTCGTGTGTTGCTTTTGTTGTTGTTGTTGTTGAGCCGCAGTGCCACTATGAGGCTTTCCGAGGACAGCGTGAAGTGCGGCGCGTTTGTGCGTGATTGCATCTACAGACATTGAATAATGGAGCGTACCATCTGCGAGCGTCATGTTTGTCAATTTGAAAACCATGCTTCATTGAGTCAGTGCCATCGAGAGTGTGCGAGCTGGGTTATTGCTTAGCCTCGCGCTCCACAGGAGTTTTTCGTTTCGCACATGCAGTGTTGTGGAGTTCAAATGCAGTAGCAGCAGTCGTTTTAGATGAGTATGATATGTCTGATCATGTATATCAGACGCGCCGTACATGAAAACCAGAAAAGGATACACTTTTTCTTCATTCAAAGCATCTGACGTCGAGTTGACGGACCAAGGAAACAAATACACACACACACATAAAGGATTTATTCGTTTTTCAATGCGCTTTTTCTTTTCGTCATGCATCCATACACTGTACTTGCCAGATGAGAAAAACGAGTATGCAGAATCATGCAATATCTAAAACGGAAGATTTTGATCTGTAGACGTGGTCGCACTGGTACTCGGCAAGGAAAGCAAAGAGATGATTGGACTCACGGGACACCTGGACCTGCAGCAGCGCGACTCTTTTCCGCTTCTGAGATCTCGAACAGCTTGTCCACGACAAACGTCATCCTCACTCGTTCGGACGGATTCTGCTTTGTCATCAACGCAATCAGGTTCCACTGCTTGTCGTTCATCGTTCCAGGTCGCGGTGGAATGTTTCCTCTTTGCACACGATATTTGACGACACCACCAATCGCGTTGCTCCCCCACGGAATGTCGCCCGTGACTGTTTCTAGGATGCACATTGCAAACGAATACACGTCGGAGGCAAACGACGGTCGCCCACCAGCCAGATACTCGGGTGATTTCCAATGAATAGCTCCCATGAGCTTTGGATCCACCATGATTTCAGAGTCGCCGACGATCGCGCTCAGCCCAAAGTCAATGAGCTTCGCCTTCCCATCCATACCCACGAGCACGTTGTCGCACTTGAGATCGTTGTGCACGACGCTCAACCCATGCATGTACGCAAGTCCGAGCGCGACCTCGTAGAGTTTATCCCAAACCAAATGGTCGTTTCCAGCTCGCTTCAAATAGTCTCGCAAATCCCCATTCGAAGCGTATTCACACACAAAATAACGCTTGTCGACGTGGCAGGCACCATACAACTCCACAATGTGCGGGTGCTTCTTCAGTCGATGCCACACTCGTACTTCGTGAAGGAAGAGCTCGTTGGAAATCGTGTCCCTGTCGCCTTCGTACCCCATGAACTTCACCACAACCGGAGTATCCAGCCAAACACCTTTATACACTTTTCCAAACGCGCCTTGTCCAATTTCGCTGGAAGAGGAGAATTGAAGTTTTCGCAAAGGCAAGAACCACGTTGGCACAGCTTGAGGCTCGTCACCAGTTCTGCCATCACAAAGTTCTGTCCTTGATAAACCGAACATTTTCAGCGACACAGCTCCTGGTATCGCGCTTGCTTTTACACAATTCGCATCCTTTAGAATCCGCTGATCAATGCTCGCTTCGCTGCGCTTCCAGCTCCGGATTGGGTGGCTCTTACTCACATGCACCATGTCAAGCAAACGATCCAGCTCTTCGTAAATCACGTGGTGGGACTCAGCGACTTGTCGACTTCTGGCAGCGTGAGCAGTCGATTTTTCAGACAACGTAGTGCGCAGGTATCGGTCCAAACTGCGTAAGGCAGCACAATATTTCTCAGCAACAGTGTCTGTTGGCCGTATTTGTTGTGACACCATGGTGTGGAACAGAAACTCTAGCGCTGGCCACACATCACGGACAAGCCACTTGGACTCAGGCAATTGTTGACATCGGTCTCGAATCGTTTGCAGCTTGACTGGAATTGTGTTTAACTCAAGCTGTGGAAACTGGAATGTGTCGATGCTTGCATACTCTGATGGCTGGTATATATCGAAGAAAAAAGAAAGGCAATGTTGGTGGAAAATAACTCAGTTGCTGTTCACAGTGTGATATGTCACGTACCTCAATGTGTGTATCATGGGCGACCAGGACGAGATAATTTCTCGTCTCAACAAATTTCTTGAACTGAAGCACAACATACCCGATCGATATGCGATCGGCAGACTTGTATGCACACATCTTTGTGACCAAGTCCCACTGGTCATCACTAAAGCTTTCAGGGCGATCTGGGAGTTTTCTACGTCTGACATTTCGATAATATCCATATAATTCCAGCGGAAACCAAGGTCTCTTGAGAGTAATCGCTTCCAAAATGCACATTCCAAACGCGTAGATGTCGGACGAAAGAGACTTGACTTGACCGGAAAGTAGTTCAGGGGAAGCCCAACCCGCTTGTTCTGTATCGAACCAGAAGTAATAATGATCCATGCGATATTCCAGCCCACCAACTTTTGCAACACCATCCAAACCGACAACGATGTTTGAGCATCGCAGATCACCATGGACAATGCTGCGTTGATGGAGCAATTGAACACCAAGCGCCGCATCATACAGATATTTCCAAGGGGATTGCTGCTTTTCTATCAGCACATCCAGTAGTCGCTTCCCATACTCGTACACGAAGAAAGGCTTCGACTCAATATGGCAAGCTCCGAAGAGCTTTCGCACCCCAAATGGGCAATCACTACTCTCACATCGATCAGGTCATCGGGGAAATTTGTCCATCCGTTGCTGATGTTGCGACGATCACCTTGGTCTTCAAACCAACTTGCCTTCGTACGTCGTTGATTTCAGCGTCACCTTCAGTTCCGATCCATTCGTTAACACTCCACATCCTCACGAGATTATATAACCAACCGGGACAGATGGTTTTCATGCCGCACACTAGAAGGAATCGATGTTGACATCTTCAATGGCGGCCACGTCTTTGGAGTAGTACCGCGTTGTTTTCGCAGGTATTCACCAGCCAGACAGCTGCACGGTCCTTGTCATGTATGTTGTCGAGACCGTCGACAAGGGCTCCGTCATCCACCAACTTTTCATGGATAGACTGCGTCGTATTTGTTTCGTCAGTAAGCCACTGATCCTTCCAATCACTCTCTTGCAGGCTCAATTGTAGTAGAGCCGCAAGGTGATCCAACTCTTCATGGAAATCACTGATTGCGCTTGAGATGGCAAGACTGGAAATAAGTCGAGACAGAAGTCGCTTTTGCTCTTTGATCGAAAGAGCAGTCGGCAAAAACGAACACGATGGGAATCAACGTTGCCAGCGCTTCTGATTGGACTTCAATCATACCCTGCTGCTCCAACTGGGAGCAGGCGTCTTGCAGCCGTTGCATCACCCGTGTAGTCACAGCTGCAAACTCATGTGTCTTTGTGCACAGTTCATGCATGGTTTCCAAGGTACCAGGAAGCAATGGAGTTCTTGCAGTTGATCGGGTAGCAAATGGATTTACGCCACTGCGACATTTCTCGATGAGCAATTGGACACCAGGTGCGTAATCCCATCGCGATATCGATATCAGCGGTGTCTCGCCATCGGGAGCTCGAACGTCCACGTCTGCGCCTACCTCAATCAGAGTTTTGACGATGTTCATATGCCCTGCACGACCAGCCAGAGTGAGAGACGTCTCGCACTCGGACTGCGATTCATTCCAAATGACCGTACCGTTCGGTGATGCGCCAGCTTTCAGCAAAGAGGACTATTTCACCGTATCCTTGTTGCGCGGCGTACGACAACGCGGTTCTTCCGTTTGAACCCTTCTCATCTACAGCCGATCTATCCTACTTCAGCATCATAACGACGTCCGAATAGCCCGACTCGGCCGCATACGACAGAGGACTTCTTCCATTCATGTCCTTCTCGGTCAGGTCAGCTCCAAGATCAACCAATAGCCGCACAATATCTGTCATACCTGCTACTGCCGCATGCCACACAGGACTTCTTCCATGCCGGTCCTTCTCGGTCACGTCAGCTCCTCGATTTACCAAAAGCTGCACAATCTGTGTAATGCCAGCTTCTGCCGCATACGACAAAGGACTTCTTCCAAACCAGTCCTTCTCGTTGACGTAAGCTCCTCGATTGACCAAAAGCTGCACACTCTCTATCCTCCCTGCTTCAGCCGCATAAGACAAAGGACTTCTTCCAAATCGGTCCTTCTCTTTCACGTCAGCTCCTCTATAGACCAAAAGAAGCACAATCTCTGTATTGCCTGCGTCAGCCGCATACAACAAAGGTGTTCTTCCAAACCAATCCTTATCAGAAACGTCAGCTCCTCGATCGAATAGGAGCTGCACAGACTCTGTATGGCCAGATTCAGCCGCATACGACAAAGGAGTTCTACCAAACCGGTCCTTCTCGGTCACGTCAGCTCCTCGATAGACCAAAAACTGCACAATCTCTGTCATGCCCGCTTCAGCCGCATACGACAAAGGACTTCTTCCATCCATGTCCCTCTTGTTAGCATTGGCTCCCAAGAGCGTCAACAGTACGACGCTCTCGGTGTGCCCATTTGCAGTAGCATACGAAAGAGGATCTCGTCCAGATGAGTCACACAAATCAACTGACGCTCCACGTTCGATGAGGAACGCGCACATTTCCAAGTCCCCGCTCTCAGCAGCATAGGAAAGAGTTGTTCTAGCTCTGTCAGCCGTTGTCGGTGTGTGTGATTGAGGCGCGAGACTCTGGTGAACATACACATTTTTGTCATCTACACGATCAAAAGCGCATTGATGTATAAATGCCACTGTCGAATTGTTTCTTACCTTGCACGAGACTTCAGTCGCTGTTTGTTCTGGAGTCACCAAAACTGAGCTTTCGAGTTTTGAATTGTCAACACCGTTGCTCGATTTTGCTGCACTCGCTTGCCTTACAATCTGGGCTAGCTCGAGGGTAATTTGAGAAATATGGACTCGCTGGGATGGAATTGCTGCAGTCATCTTTCTAACAAGTTGCCACTGCGGCTTGGTAATCAGCATTTCGTATCTCAAGAGACGTTTCCGGTTTGGGAGATGATCCTTTCCAACTTGGAAAAGTACGGAGTCTTCGGTCGCGTGAGGTCTTCGTGAAGCATCCCCAATCAGCACTTCCAAAATACACATTCCAAGCGAGTAAATGTCGGACTCGAACGACGCTATCCCACTCAAAAGATACTCCGGAGACTTCCGCCATCGTTCCGCTTCGCGAATCTGATTCGGATCGATCACAATCTCCGCCTCGTTGATAATCGAGGCCAAACCGAAGCCTGTGAGCTTGGCTTTCCCGTCACCGCCGACGAGCACGTTGTCGCATCGGAGATCGTTGTGGACGATATTCCGACTGTGCAAATATTGAACCGCAAGCGATAACTCGTACAGCATCTTCCACGCCAATTGGTCATCGTTGTGTTGCGCGAGGTATTCACGCATGGTCCCGTTGGATGCGTATTCGCTGACGAAGTATCGTGTATCGATGTGACAGGCTCCAAACAGGGTGATGATGTGCGGGTGTCGCAGCCGGTACCATAATGTCACCTCGCGCACAAATGCACTGACTGGGATAGACGTTGGAGTTTCCAATGTGTGATCTTTCTCGTAGCCGAGCCACTTGACGGTGACTGGAGTCCCTCTCCAGTTTCCTTGATGCAAAGTCCCAACTGGTCCTTCACCGAACGTTTCAGCCTTATCAAAGCTGATCTCGCTCACAGCAAGAAACCACGGAGGATGGGTCTGGATATCATTTTGATGTACCTTGCTGTCTGATAGGCTGGCCGTTGTCGGTAGCGATGGCTTCGGAGATTGTTTTATGAGAATGCCGCCAATATCAATCCCATGATGCTGCTCTTTTCGATTCCTCTTTAGTATCGATTCCCAATTTCGAATGACATCAGCATCTGGTACACCCAATATGTCGAGCAGTTCGTCTATTCTCGGATTCAATGCATGCCTGGAAGCACGAACAATGGAATGTCCCTTGTGTTGCGTGTCGTGTTCGATGCCTTGTTGAAACGCTCGACTTCGTACATAGTGCTCTTGGAATCGGTTCATCAAATCTTTCGCCATGGCTACCTCCTGTGTCGTCGGCGCGTTCGCCGCTTGCAAGAGTTGCTTGTAGAAAACTTCGAATCTCGCATACACACGCTTTGCAATTCGCTGACGCTGTGCGTTGTACAGCCCAACAGTTACGAAATCAAACATGAGAAGGAAGTAGCGCGATCAGCATATCAATTCCCATTGTCAACAATGCACGTATCTCGTACCTCGTCAGGCGCGCATTCACCAGGATGACGCTGGGGTTGAGCGTGGAGCTCGCCATCGCCCTCGTTTTCCTCGCCTTGCTGCTTTTGCATCTCGAGTCTTTTGTCCAACTGAGAGAAATAAATTCATATATAGGCGTGGTGGGTTAACAAGACGAAAGGTCGCCAGTCCATCTCCATAAACTGATTTATGAAAACCTCAGTTAAAATTGGTCAGATATAAATATGTATACATTGTGGAATAAAACCAACATTGGTGGAATGGAGTCAATCGCTGCAGAGTTGCCATCATTTGAATAAAAAACCGAATCTACTGATTTCTCACCAGTGGATTCTTTTGATAAATCCGTAATAAAACCGATATAATTTTGCGCTGATCTGGACCTTCGTTAAAATCGTCCAGCTGCGAAATTTGATAATGCTCCCCTCATCTGTCTCGACGAGAAAGTGAACACGTGAGAGAATATGCGCAACACAAGCCAGAAAAAAAGCAGCCGAGGACAAACAGGATCTACTCAAAGCCGCGATGAACGAAGAAAATAAGCACATCGGCAGCCACCTGGTGTCGACGGCGACAAGCGTTCACGCTCGCGAGCCACCAGTAGAGTGGTTCCTTTCGTTGGATAATGTGATCATTGATGAGGACGAAGGGTATCTTGGAGAAGGCTCCTTGGGACCGGTGTACAGAGGAACATGGATGGAAACCGCTGTAGCCGTCAAATTAATGGGCGATGACCAAGAGCTCGATCCAATCCACCGTTCGTTGTTTTTGCGCGAGGTGACATTATGGTACCGGCTGCGACACCCGCACATCATCACCCTGTTTGGAGCCTGTCACATCGATACACGATACTTCGTCAGCGAATACGCATCCAACGGGACCATGCGTGAATACCTCGCGCAACGCAACGATGACCAATTGGCATGGAAGATGCTGTACGAGTTATCGCTTGCGGTTCAATATTTGCACAGTCGGAATATCGTCCACAACGATCTCCGATGCGACAACGTGCTCGTCGGCGGTGACGGGAAAGCCAAGCTCACAGGCTTCGGTTTGGCCTCGATTATCAACGAGGCGGAGATTGTGATCGATCCGAATCAGATTCGCGAAGCGGAACGATGGCGGAAGTCTCCGGAGTATCTTTTGAGTGGGATAGCGTCGTTCGAGTCCGACATTTACTCGCTTGGAATGTGTATTTTGGAAGTGCTGATTGGACCGGATATTATTGCGACGCTCACTGTCGATGACATTCGTGACCAAGTCGAGATCAACGTTCAATCTCTTACTGAAGACCAGTGGCAACTTATTCGGGGTATGACTTCCGCCGATCCTTTAGAAAGAGCAACCTTATCCTGTGTCATCGACAGGATGAGTCAAATCAACAACGAGGGCATCGCCGCGGCACAGTCAACAACAGCAAGTTACAGTGGTATCCAGGACCCAACAGCATCTGCCAGAGAAGCCCGAGAACAAGACGATGATGACATGTCCCTGTTGGATCATCAAAGTGCTCTTCAACTCGACCTTGACGATGCTCGCGACGAATATGGTTTGGGTTTTACCTCGCAATGGGATAACTTCAGCGCACCAGAAGCCGTCGTAATGAATTGCTC
The DNA here is from genome assembly GCA_006386115.1 of Globisporangium splendens. Classification (NCBI taxonomy): domain Eukaryota; phylum Oomycota; class Peronosporomycetes; order Pythiales; family Pythiaceae; genus Globisporangium; species Globisporangium splendens. The sequence continues at coordinate 26,060 of VFIW01000161.1, read as the reverse complement.
GTCCTCGTCAGTGACCAGTCGAGAAGACAATGTACGCGGTCCTCCGGAGGTGAATCGCACTCCAGGGTGGCTGCTGTCATGCGACGAAGTTGACCTCGACAAGGATGCGAACGAAACTATTGAACCCAGAACAACGTACATTGGAAAATGGATGAAGGCAAGCGTTACGGTTACTAGCACTGATTTGAAGTGGAGAGAATTTGAACAGCGCGTGTCAAGATGGTACTCGTTCAGTCACCCACACGTTGTTGCGCTGTACGGAGCTTTGTGCATCGACAGCTCGTTGCTTTTTGTGCACGAGTATTCTCCAAACCGTACCATGTTCGAATTCTCACATGACAAGAAGAATCACGAAAACAATCGTTGTTTGATTTGGAGAAAGCTCCACGAAGCGTCTTTGGGTCTCCAGTATCTTCACCAACGCAACACTGCTCACGGCGATCTTCGATTGCGGAGTTTAACGATTGGATCAGATTCCAAAGTCAAAATCGGTGGCTTCGACCAATGCCGTTCGCTGTCGGACGATTCCGATCAATTTTGTTCGGAATATGCTGAGTTTGCTGGCACGCAGGCTGAGTCGTTTGCCTCAGATATATGCGCTTTTGGAATGTGTATCTCGGATGCCTTGACGCCAGAAAACACAGAATCAGGATTTGCCGACGAATTTCAGATCAACCGAGTTCCTGTCCGCTCTGAAAATATGCACGACGCTCATTGGTCTCTGATCGAAAAGATGTGCGACTCTGATCCGACCAAGCGCGTCAACATCGCATATGTTGTGAACCAACTCGAACGTTTTGCTGATGAACAATTCAGCTACGGCAATGGCAGCAGCGTGGTAAGAGCACGAAACTTTTCATGTTATTCGTCCACTTGTTGTTCACCCCTGACGACGTTTTATCAATGCGGTACTACAGGTTGAACCCGTCACCCTTGAAGAGTGCACCATTCCTGGTCTCGAGACAACTATCCCCAAATCACTTGCTTACACCAAAAAACAATGTCTCACAACTCCAGGGTCACAGTGGATTACCGAGAAAAACGTATACTGGGCGTTGCAGCACATTTTCGAGCGATTTGGTGAACTCCGTGTCTGCCCTTGGGAGATCGAAGTTGTCAAGTTTGGCAAGATACTGTCACGAATTGAGCAGTACTTGAAAACACCAAACAGCACGAATTCAATAGCTCAAGTGAAGAGAAGCCTGATTATCGCTGAAGTGCACCACGTGATCTACACTCAGCTGGAGTTCGTCGTGGAAATACTGAATGAGCCTAAACCACGAGAGTTTGAAATTTGGGAGCGAAAGAAGATCGATGTTGTGATGAACTTACTCCAAGACGTCCCAGATACTCTTGTCGCAGAACCCAAGCACCTTGAACCAGTGTCGCTGATTCTGTATGGCACCTCGACTCCGACTTCGCCAGCAGTCCGAAACTATACTTGGAGTCATGAACGATGTTTGCCAGACAGTACACGTCCACCGCCGTGGTACCTGCCACTGATGGAAGTTGACTTCAGTCACCAAGATTACAATTGCGTTGGTAAAGGCTCGTTTGCCAAAGTGTTCCAAGGGAAATGGATGGATACTCCAGTTGTCGTCAAGTTTGCTGGCTACGAAGAGGACAACGACGCCATCGTCAACAAACTTTTCTTGCACGAGGTGCACATCTTGCACCAACTGAATCATCCACACATTGTGAAACTTTACGGCGCGAACCACGTCGGAAAACGCTACATAATACTGGAGTACGCTCCGTATGGACACTTGAGCGACTATTTGAGACGAGCAGAAAATCGAGGATCGACGTGGCAGAAGATTTATGAAGTTGCTCTCGGTATCGAGTATCTTCATCAGCGAAATATTGTCCATAACGACCTCAAGTGCAACAACATCATGATCGGAGCGGATGGAAAAGCCAAGCTGATCGATTTTGGGTTGAGTTCAATTCCGAATGCAGCGGAAATAATGGTTCATAAAAAAGTGATCGGTGCTACGCAGTAGAGATCCCCCGAGTACTTGCAAGGTGGACGGCCATCACTCGCGTCCGACATTTACTCGTTTGCAATGTGCATTCTGGAAGCTGTGACGGGGAGTTACCCTTGGGGACAGATGGATGAAGCTGTTGTCAAGTACCATGTGAAAAAAGGGAAAATCCCTCTGCGTCCAGAATCGATGACCGACCAGCAGTGGAATTTGATTGAAATGATGACAACCAATGATCCGTCCAAGCGAGTGAAAATCGGAGGAGTAGTAGAGAAGTTGGAAGAGATTATTGAGTCGCGAAATACCTGAAGAAGGGCTGTGAGTTGTGCTGCAGAACTGGGATGGAGAATCTAGAGCAGTATTGCGAATGAGTCAAATACAGACAATTTATGTTTTTTTTGTAGAGATGACTACTGTATTGTCTATTGATGGCCATGAATCTTCATGTACTGCTGAGTGTTTCATCTTTCTCACAATGGAATCATCATTTTCTCCTCAGCATTCACCATGTAAATCTAACGCGCTGCCATTCTCGCGTCCGATTAGTTGAAATCACAAAATCAAACAATCCCGGCGAAACCACGGATGGTAATAATGAGCTTTCTAATTAACCGGAAAAGGAAATTGCAAATCGTATCTTTACAGCATCCTCGATTGTGAACGTCACACAACGAACTTGCATACTCAAGCACCATCATCCACTTTCGTCATCGATACGAATATGATAACTCAACAATCAGAAAAGAACTTCAAACTCGATAGAGTCATTCGCACCGTAACATAGTCGTTGAAATTGACATTGAATTGTTGCATTCTTCTTGGCGTTGTGTCTCAGTGTGAGAGCCAGAAGTAACTTGCGCTATTATCGGCCAAGCCAAGGTAATGCTGGACTCACGCGATGAATTCGTCGATCAGGATATTCTCGATCCGTCTTTGGATAATTACTTGTGTTTGGTTCCAGGCAGGGATCAGGACTTTCTCAAGCGATTCTGTGCTCCAATGCGACGGGTCGGGAGAGCTGCCACCTGGTTCGACAATGGAAAATGCCTGGATGCGAGTGACGTCACAATCGGCCGTACCCGTCTCCTCGAGAATGGTCCACTTGCGCTCCTTGATCACAAGTCCGTCGACGTGATGACCCGCAAAGGTCACATTGTCGATCCATTTCGTGGTAAATAACACTGACCGCTTTCCATCGGCAACGTTGTGGGTAACACTGCGAAAACAAACTTGACCAGATCCATATGCTGCAGTGGAGTAACTCGATTGCACCTTGTTCAAGATCGTGTCGTCCATCACGCCAAATGTCTACAAAGAAAATGGACAAACGCAGGCAAGCACATTGGGCATTAGCCTCGATTTCTCGCAAATACAACAGAGATGGAATCGTACCTGGGTAGCGTATCGACGCATGTGGGCATTCCTTTCTCCCGAGAAGACTCGTATTGCATGGTTGACAGCAGATCTCGAAAACGGTACTTCATTGCTATGGAGGCTTTCAAAGCCGAACGCTTTCATCCTTGGAAATGAGCCACTTGACGCAGTCTCGTGCACAAATTCCTGAGCAATGCGGTCCACGTCTGTGTGCATGACACACACTTCCATCAAGAGGGCTCCATAGATGACTCGCTCCTCCAACGAGGATTCACTCTCTGCCCACCGCGGCGGACGCGGGATGCTCACACTCAGATCCTACAAATGAGCGTTCAGCACATGGATTAGGCGTTCCATGTAAAGGCAGAAGCGAAAGCTGACAGCTATCCGCTAAGCAAGAGACAAGACTTACTGTAGCCTTTTCCACTCGTCGTCGCAGCACTTGGTCCAGGCTTCTCGCCATTTGCGTGTGATCGGAGATCGCGATCCGCAAATTTTCATTCTCGCATTCTGCTTCTGTCCGCAGTTGCCGCTGTCTTTTCGCCAAAGTCTTCCACCTCGAGTTTAGTTCGAGCTCGGTCGATGTGTCGTTGCGCGTCTGGGAAGTCTGCTGCAGCTCTTGAAGCATGGCTTGGAGCTTTTGCGCTTCACTACTGAGCTCTTTCATTTCTGTTTTCCGTCGCATGTACGTGCTCATGGCGTTTGCTCTCGCATTCCTTCTGAGCACAACGCCCGTCAGCCCCAGAGATGGCAACGACGCTTTCACCGGTCGACTCCGTGAGCTGCTTCTTGATCGTTTCCGAGCTTCTGGGTTTCTCGCATCGCTTTTCTCACTAGCTCCATTGTCGTCAGTCGCGGCAAGAGGTTCATCTGGGACCATCCACTCGGTTTGTTTAGTCATCTCGTCCCAATCCAGCACCAATCCGCAAAAGTTGTCCCCCATGGTGTCCATGAGAACATCTTCTCCAAGAGCGCCAGGAGACTCAAAGCCGCGTTTCTGGACGAGCTCGAGCGACGAATCGAAGGCGAGCGAATCCAGCGTCTCGTCGTCAGCAGCGACCAGCATCTCAGTCTTCTACCAGACGCGTGAGTTTTGGGGAATGTGGAACTTCCTGCAGTTCTGCGCACGAGACAGCAAAAGGCAGAGTGCTGTTGTCAAATTTCGCCACTCGGTCAGCATGCAAATCTGGTGCACGAAATCCCTTTTTTTGTGGGACTCTGTCAAAATGCATCATTCCTTCTTATGACTGTATTTGTTTCCAAAATGTCCTATTTTTAAAATGTACAATGTGATATTTTGATGAAAACGAGTGTGAGTATGAGGTACGATGGATGACTGGATTTTGTTGAGACGGTACCACACATTTTTCACCCAATCAGGGTGAATATTTGCAATCATTGCTTAGAAATGTAATCGTGTGACGAAAACGGGTCATCCTGTTGCAAAATTCTAAAATACATTGAGCAGTCAACCCAGTTTTGTTGTGAAGCTCCTTTTATATCACAATAAGTCCTAGAATGTCCGCATGGTTCAAACTAGCGACTCACTTCTGGATGTTGTCTGCTGGTGTTGGACAACCTGATCCGTTGGTCTCTGCTATGAGCACACTGATCCAAGCAAGCTGAGCGGATTTTCAGTGCGGCTTCAATCTGCACCACTATCACCTCGAAATCCACTCCTGCTTTTCGATCATCACGTCCGCGACATTGCATGCGATGCATTGGTCCAACTCATTTCGGATCCTGCGTTACTCTCATCGAAAGTGCTGCTGACTCGAACCTTCATAATTCTAGTGCGATGCAGTCATAGCCAAGTTCTTTTAGAGTATTCAGCAAGGTTGCGATTGTGTGCCGATGCTTGAGGCGCTGGCGTGACCCTGGTTTGCTAATCCGCGACTCGGAGACTCCAATGATGTAAATGCTGACGAATTCAAATAGCCAGTACCGCTGAGTGTTCCGGTGTTTCTGTTCATTTCTTCATTCAATTTATCATTATCACTATTAGCCATTTTGGTTTTAACATGAAAAATTCTTCTCTGTACTTCGCTGCTAGCTCCACGGCATGGATCAAACAACCACAGGTGGATCGTCGTCCCCTCCTTGGATGGGCTCATAACTTCGCCGTCGGCTGCATCGATCGCAGCAATATAAGAGCTGGTGCAAAAGCCAGATGAACGCGACGAATCCAGCGGCAAGTTGAAGATACATATCCTGGATCTTCCACTTGGAGACGCCGGCTGTAGTGCTCGTCGTGGGTGTCACAGCTGGTGCATCCGCCGCATTGGTCAGCGTTGGCGTTGGCGTTGGTGTTGGCGTTGGCGTTAGTATTGGCGTTGGTGTTGGCGTTGGCGTTGGAGTTGGCGGTTGGGGTTGGCGTGGCGTTGGCAGTTGGCGTTGGCGTTGGCGTTGGCGTTGGCGTTGGCCGTTGGCGTTGGCGTTGGCGTTGGCGTGGCGTTGGCGTGGCGTTGGCGTTGGCGTGGCGTTGGCGTGGCGTTGGCGTTGGCGTTGGTGTTGGCGTGTTGGCGTTGGCGTTGGCGTTGGCGTTGGTGTTGGCGTTGGCGTTGGCGTTGGATTTGGTGTTGGCGCTGGTGCGTTGGCGAACGGATATGGATTTTGCCAGGGACCTCCGGCACCGATCCCAGGAGGCAATGTCTTCATAATATCTCTTGCCTTTGATGTCGCTGCTTCAGCTTTAGCCTCTGCTCTAGCCACCTTATCGTTCGCTTTGTCTATCTTGTCGTGAGCCTCTGGAGTTGTGAAACTCCCTCCTGTGGTAAGGATGGAGGATGGCGAGGCTGCCGTCGTCTTGTGACTCGAAGTGAGATCCACGGGTGCGGCACGAGATTGCGAGACCGGCGACTCAAGAGGTGGAAAGCGGCCAGCTTTCGGCTCGTCGGGAATCACCACTGCACGACACTTTGCACTTGAAGAAGACGAATCCAGCTTTCCCAGTGGAGGCGACCCAGGGGTGCTTGTCAGAGACATGGGAGGTCTCCCCCGGTACCACACATGCGAACTAGCGGGTGCGTCGTAGCTCAGTTTAGTCATCGAGCGAACGGCAGCGCTGCCTGCGCCACCACGGATAGTCACATCAGTGCTCATTGAGTTCACGGTGCTGGTGTCCACATTTCCCGAACCGTCGATAGTTATTGATTCCATGGAGATCTGCCCGCGATCCGCAAACATGGTGACCGACCCATCGCCAAGGACTGCAGCATTCATTTTTCCGCCAACGATCAAGTAGCTTGCCGAGACACAGACATCGGCAGCGTCCACAGCGGTGACCGTGGCCTGCGATGCTGAGACGTAATCTGCACGAATCCCAATCGAGCTCGTGCCGTCAACAGTGATGTACATGGAGGCTCCGATTGAAACGGAGCCAGTGAAATGCGCGTACAGACTTGCATTTCCAGTCGCTTCGAAGGCGAGCGCCGTGTATGAAAGCGACGAGCTGGACTGGACAAATAGGCGGCCATTATCGTGTGACGAGATTTGCAAGCTTATAGCGGAACGAGGCAAAACTCTCTTGTGCACGATCACATCGCCCGTTCCAGTGGAGACGAGCGACTTGAGTTGCTGGCTCTTGTACTCTTTTCTATTCAGGTACACACGCACTACGAGGTCGTCGATGCGCCGCGCTGTTGGCGTTCCAGCAACGTCTTGGACAGATGAAACGGACCAGCCCTCGGTAGTCTCAAGGACGTTCAAGTCGTTCAGTAGCACCGAATCGTTGCTCTCCGCGACGACTTTGGCAATCGGAGCCCAGTCATCGCTGTGCTTGTATTGCTTGCGCTCGTTCTTGTAGTCTGGATCATCTTTCAGGATGTGGACAAACGTTTGGCCAGGGAGTGACAACGCGATCTGGAAGTCCCAGTGGGCAACTCCTTGCTCGGTTGCTGGGAACACGTGCCATTGCCGACCAAGTGTGAACTGGTTTCGCCGTGTTGCCTGGGGATCTTGATGTGGATTTAAGAATGAGGGCAAGTCATCGTCACTATCGTTGTCGTCGTCGTCAAATATATCGCCATCCCAGCCATAGCCATAGCCGATGCCATAGTCGCCGTCCGAGTCGTCGGAATCGCCGTTTGTCGTGTCAGCATCGTGCGAGTCTTGTGAGCGCAACTGGACTACTGGCGATGCCTCGATGCGCAACGTCTTGGTCTCAGTGGTATCTTGGTCTCCGCCATCCACAGTCAACTCAGTGCTCGAAGTATCAAACAGGTTCCTCCCAGCAGCATCAGTCTCTTCATTGACACGAACCGCTTGACACTTTGTGAGAAGCGCCACGACCCACACTTGCAGAACCAAGCGGAGCAGCACCGAGCGTCTCGCTCTGCTGCGCTGCGACCGCATCCTTCAGGCCGTTCGTGTGCTGCCTGTTTCCTGGCTAGCGCTGTTGTTTGCTTGTCATTGTCGACACTTGGATGGATGAGTCGATGCCGACAGCCAAACTACCTCTACATAATCGCAGTGATTTGATGAGCATTATGCCTCCTGTATTAAAATATGCGAATAACAAAATGCTATTATTTCAATTATTGTCTTGCATTGGATTGCACTTGTGAACGACATATATGTAATTGTAAAGGTAATGTATAATTAAGGAGAGCAGAGCAGTTTGTAGTGTGTCCCACCTTATTTCACTTGGCATCAGGACAATCACTCCCGGCTCACACAACATCACAGCATCTCGTCGTTCATTGGTGGAAAATGCACTCACCTGATTCAAACTCATCAACTGAGTCGAGTCTCTCGCCACCTTTTGCAGTCTCAACTTGCACAGCAAAGCAACCGAGCGCGCGACTGGTGCTCGAACATGGTCGGTGCCGAGTCTTGAAGGTCTGCTCCAAAGTGCTACCTTTATTGCTGCTGGCGACGCATTATCGAGCCACTACCTGGGTTCCAAAATCTCGACCTACGAACGCTGTCCTTCTCGATCAGACACTTGCACACAATGCGCAAGACGCAGAGACATCAATGACACACACCGTCGAGTTCACTGTATGGTCACTTGGGCAGCACTCCCAATTCCATTGCGATTTTTGTCTCAAGTCAACTGAACCCTCTTTTCAGTGCATGGAAAGATGGGTACAGTGCACACGATACATTTGCAGCATCGAAAAGATCTCAACGCGTATCGAAGAGAATGTTCGAGGAAGCGCAATGAATGGATTCGTCTCTCCCTCGGGGATGCCTCGCATTTTGTGCTTGGCTTCAGTGCCTGTATCTGGCCATGCATTTTTTTCGCAGGGTATCGGATTGCATTGGTTGTTGTTGTCTCGAACCAAATTTATCGCAAAAAAGACAGCCCTGGCTGCATGCGTTGTGACATTGCGGATTACGCCGCATGCGCGTGCTGTATTAAATTCTGGAACTGCGAGGAGGCGCGAGGATGGAGGGCATGCACACTTTGATTAAGCAGCAGCAGAGCCAGCAACAGAAGCATGGTGTCGAATAGAAATGGGTGCAGTTCATTTTTTCTTCCCTGAGCACGACGGGACGATGTCTACACAACTCGAGGTGACACTGAGAAAGGCAGCGTGAATGGAACGCAAAAGGCATGCAGAGTGCGTGAACTTCCCAGTTGCAGGATATTTTCCAACAATACCCCGGACGCCGTAAGAGCACGCCACAGGAGAACCAAGCTGAGCAAAAGGTATGCAATTGGTGCGCAAAATCTCAAGTTTGGTGTTGTGGATGGCTACTGACACCATCCCAAAAAGTATAATTAATATACGATTGCCGGATAATTATCTGAGTGTTTGCGCCTCTGTCTTTTCGATAGCGAAAACAAGAGCATGGATGTTGGTGCCCGGATAATGTGCACGTCGTTGCACGACAACTTCATGGTTCAAGTTTCTCGAACGTTGCTGCACCCACAATCCAACAGATCACGAGCGATTCATGGCTTTTGTCAATAAACTCAGCGCTGTTTATAATAACCGAATGCGCAATATTGAAAGGTGTGGTCGTCAGTCAAACCTCAATGCAAGACTCGAATCTTGTTGGCTGATTGATTACCGTTTTGCGTCGATGTGGTTTGTGTCAATAGCGACTTTATGCTGTAAAGGAGCAAGTGAGACCGACAAAAACAAGCACCCGTACCGTAACAGCAACGGGCGCGCCTGTGTCGTTCGATTGTCCAGATGGCGGCTTTGACAGAAGAACTCCCGAGAGCGCAGACAAGCCAGTCTCCACCATCGTATTGCTTATGGTTTGTTACATTTGAGCCCGGGCTACAAAGACGGTGACAACGGGGTTGAACAGACACGACCAGAGGGTGATTGTTTCTGTTCCGTTTTCTCTTCTTCCTTCCGCCACCTTCAAACTGCAGATTTGCGAGAGATCCTTCTTCTTCCGCAATATGTGCTCCTTGTCTCACCTTCCTGCAAACAATTTTGTGCCATCTACAGTAAACTGACGTACAGTAAGCATGCTGTGTTTGGAATGTTCTCTCGTCTCTGCTGTCAGATCTGTCGCGTGTTTCGCGTTCCTGGATAATCCACGGAAGACACGGCTGCTGCGCTTTTCCTTTGGCTCGTTCAACTTGCATGAAAACTCGCTTTACACCTGCAAAGGAGCTTCTGCGTGCGCAACCAAGGTCTCCACAACAGGCAGGGATAGCGATGTGTAAAAGCGCACGCTGCCTCTTTGGGATAAGTGGGTTTCAGGCAGGCGTAGTGGGAGAAGAATCTGCTCACTAATCGAGATGGCTGATCGCTATGGTGGAAAGTGGGAACGATTTGCTTTTGTCAACAGGAGCGAATGGTTTTGCCAAGTTTGGAATAAGAGATTCGACTGTACCGTTGCATTACGATATATGAGAGGGTTTTGTCCAGCTATTTTGCCATCCATTTTATAAACAAAGCGGATGTCACTCATACCGAACAAATTCTATATAAGAGATCGTTTCGCTGGACGATATTTCTTGCATATCTCGGATGTCATTCATTGAACCGTGGGTTTATGATATAAGAGCGTCCGCTGATTCATAAAAGAAAAGCAAGTGCAACAATAACTCGGTTGCTTTCCCACAAAATCGAATACCAGCTCAAAGTTGATTCTAAAATAGACAAATATAGAGTCAACTTCGAGCTTGGTGGTTTTCTGCTAAATGATGAATTGCAGTTCACCAACTTTTCACTTTTGCACACGTTTTATATTGCGTGTCTGTGACAACTCCACCTCCGCTCAGCTCAAAACAGAGCGTTTTGAAGCTACATCCAGTATCCCAGAAGTAAAGGTTCTGCTTTTAAACTGTAAATTATCTGGCGTGGTGTTTGCACGTGTAGTTGCCATCATGCTGAATGTGCTCATATAATATATGAGCTTCTCGTTTTCATTGGTTAGTTCCGCTGCTAAATGATATTAACAATTAGGAACCGAACTAACCAATAAAAAGGAGATCCGTATATCACAATGAATATTTGGTATCGCTCTCTGCCTACGCACAGGGATTATGCTGGTAGTCGGAAACAGTTCAATACGGTTACGAGAAAAGCTCTGTGTAAACGGCATCTCTTCGCAGTGGACACTGCGCTGAACTTGTTGAGACAGCAATCTTGTTGTCTCTGAGAACAACGTGCTCTTAGAAAGAGAAACTAGTGTACATTACTCGGGACAACGGTTTTGATGTGAAAAGATGCTGTTGCTAGAGTGGAATCTGCATACGTGACCATGTCGCCCCCGTCCACCACCTGGTTCTATCCGACTGGGGACGTCACAGGCGCTCGCTCGTCATGCTGAAATGCGCGCGCAGCTGCGGTCATGTCTTCTGTGCCGCCGTCGTCTGTCTTTTGCACGCTTTGCCAGGTCTCTGTGCAGCGGTTGTTCCAAGAGGATTTGAATTTACGACGGACGGCACAACGAGAGTGCATCAAGTAGATACCTAGAATTGGGTTTATACTAGAACGAAGTGAGCAGTCCTACCGGTACCCAGACCTAGACCAGGCTCCAACGGCTCACTTTGATCTGGCGACTCCAACTGTGACCTCTCGCCCATATGAAAGAGGCAGACGATCCCAAGGCTTGGGTAACAGAGACTCACCGAGGCTATTCTGTCTCTCTCGTACTTGAGTGCAGTACACTGCACGTTGGCTCGGTTTTGTCCCTTGGACGGGACACGAAGCCGCGACAAGATTCATGTCTGTTTGCGGCAGTCTGAGTCCGCCTCCCTTGCTCGCGTGAAATCGACTTCTATGTGTAATACAAACCATGTCAGGGCTTTTCCCAGGTGTTTTTTTGTTTTCCTCTTGGATGGTCAAACATGCCAAGGAAGGATCCATCCTCGATCGGCAAGGGACGTGGCTCTGGGTCGTGACCGCCCGAGGGCGGACGGAGCGCACAACGCGGGACTTGTCACTCGCTCGCTCACAACTCAACTTGCCAGCATCTTGCCACCCCACCACCACTTCACTTCCCTGAAGTTCGTTGGATCAGCTCCCAGACAACTACCGCACACACACACACACAATGTACCAATTCAAAGTCGCGATGCCAGAGTCTCCAGTCCAGGTGGAGCACCTTGCGTCTCTGTATGAAAGCGACGAGCAGACTCGCGAGCGAACGTTCGTGTGCCCTGAGGAGGATTGCGGCCGCCGGTTCCACCGCAAGTTCACGCTCCGCGAGCACCTCAAGACCCACACGGGTGAAAAGCCGTACCAGTGTGCGATCCCGACGTGTGCCAAGCGCTTCAGCACGTCTGGCAACCTCGCGCGTCACCGCCGTCTGCACACGCTGAAGAAGCTCGAGTGCCCCGTTCCGACGTGCACGCGCATCTTCACCAAGCAAGAGAAGCTCACGCGCCACCTCAAGGTGCACATGGGGAGTGCTGCGTATGCGTGCCCTCTCGAGGACTGCGCCAAGACGTTCAGCACTTCGGGCAACCTCTCGCGCCACATGCGCACCCAGCACTGCGTCGAGCGTAAGGATTTCCGAGCCAACGGATCGGCGCAAGCGGAAAAGAAGAACGTCTGCCAGACTGCGTCGAGTCCCGTCGAAGTGCACCAGCACTTCCATGCCGGCTACCCAGGCGCGAATACGTGGCTGTCTGGATCCACGTTCACGGCTGGCGCATCCGATCGCGTCATCGACCACGACATGATGGACGTGCTCCACTGTCTTTTCCCTGAAGATGAACCGCACGCTACCGGGTTCGTGGATGCGCTCGAGCACGCTCAATACAGCCAACACATGCAGTACAATGCGGCTCCGTTTGCGCCTTCGCATTTTGCAGCGCAGATGCCGCTTGAGGAGCCCTTTGTTGTCATGCACTTTTGAAAGCAATTGCGAGCGTGAACAGCCTATAGTGTTAGAATCGGCTAAGTAGAAGTAGAGCCGTTGCAGCATACACCTGTGTACAATATTTTATAAACCAGTTCGTCCTATTCAACGAGAGTGTCGATCATCCAATTATCACTTCGCTGAGCATATCTGTCTTACGATACAGCACCCCATCCATCGTCCAGCGGAGAAGATCAACGTGAAATAAGTCACTGAACAAGAGCCAAAGCAGGGTAAAGGTTCCTTCCTGCAAATGCGCATCACGAGCAATAATATGCAGGATTTCAAAGCTTCAACGATCTCGCGCTGAGTAGCTTCTCGAGTGAGTGGAGATCGCCTAAGAATGCCCAAGTATGAGAGCATCAGCAAGCAGCGGTCGACTTTAAGAGAAGAGTATTAATTCCCCATCTGGGCAAGGCAAGCACGTATCCCAGTCGCCTGTAATGCATCTAAACTATACGCGTGATTGCTGGCGAGGTTGATAATCATCAACAGCAGACATGTACCCAAATTTTCCCAGAGGACTACAGTATCCGAAGGCGACTTTCACGTTGAGCAGCTACGCATGGATTCAAGCCGGAACGGATGGGAATCCAAGTCCGTCTTGCGGTTGAATGGAAACGCGCCGTGCGTGGCACTGCTGTCGAACGTAGAGGGGAAAACGGGTATGTACCTATCCAGCAGAAATTGAGGAACCAGGTACGAAATGGTACGCAATATCTGAACTTGGGCTCATCTGAACTTTGATGTTGAAGCGACTAATGGAAAGGCGCCTCCTGTTCAATTGAGTTAACCCTTTGATTAAGTTTTGAGCTCATTTTGGACTCGACGAATCTTGCGGCGCCTGGTGAACCAGGTGGGAAATGGTACGAATTCCGAAAGCAGGCTGCCTACTTTTGACTTCGAAACGATTGACGGAAAGGCGTTCTTGGCTGGCCGAATGGAGCCGCTGATTATGTAGTGAGCTCGAGTTGGACTTGGTGAACGGCAGCGAGCGGCACTGCGGGCTGACTCACCACTTGACGTGGGTATACAGTCTACTGAGTAGATTTTATCTGATGCACAGTACTCGGTGTCATTTTCGCGCGTGACGGCTCGCCCACAAACTCCCAGAGATGCGGTTTTGCGTTAGAAAAAAACACGATGCAACAAGGCTGTTGAGCTCAATTCGATACCCAAGTGAGCTCGTGGCTCTTTTAGCCATGAATAAAGAGTTGTACTCGACCAAAGGCGGAGCACTCAACTCGACTCCGGCTCCAATTCTGGTTGTCCGCACACCTAATTTAGTACCGTAGTACTGAGTGGACACCAAGTTCTGACTAGACAAAAAATCTGTCCGTGCCGACACAGAACGCCTCGGTTGTCCTCCAGCTATTACCCCAGCTCCTTGACTGCAACTACGACAGAACTGTGGCGTTTCGCGCCACCACCAGCTTCGTACAGATATGGCACTTGAGCTGCGTCAAAAACGCAGTCGGGAAGAGAAGAAAACTGGAAATACATGATCAGCTGTGCCACAGCCTTTTTTGATGACTGCCACATGAGCCACATTTCGTGTATGAACAGCAGTCTCGCAGTCTGGCACCATGGCGAATAAACAGACTGTCCCAGGTGTTGCCAAGCTTACTTTTGGCGAGGTGTTGCTCAAAGGTAGTGTTACTGCCAGGTGGCTCCAAACACGCCAAAATGCGTCCGACCTGAATGGATTTTGTCCCCAGACGCGCTCCGAGCCACAAATGGGGAATACGTGCGGTTTCCATTTCAACCCGAATGTACACCTGAGAAAAGAATGATCAGATACTATAAAAACGACCCATGTCTGGTGTCTCTGTGGCGCATAACACCCGTTCCACCACCTGGAATGCTCTGTCTCGAGCCATCTGGTGGAGCAAGCAGGAAGCGCCGGCGGCACTGCAGGGAGCCGCAGCGATCTGCCTGTCAACAAGGATTAAACCCGCTCTCCGTCGCGCAAATCGTCCCTGCAAAGAACATTTGGATCGGATCCCCTCGATCCAGCTGGTTTCCGAGAAGACCATCTTGGCCAACTTGGCATGGAGATCCGATACCTCTAAGATATCATATCTTTGTACCAGACAATGAGCTATAAATTGTATTCATGTAGTGATTGAAGCGAAAAATTGCCTTGAATTCGTGATATAGACGCAAGAATGGACATCTTGACTATTGAGAGGTAAGACTCACGCGATCGACGAGGAGTTGCACAGTGGCAACGTATGATGGCACCTTGACGACCCCTTCCTCCAGCTTTGTCCCATGACGTCCAGAGGTGAGCGCAAAAGCGTCTGAGTTGCACATTGGCAGGATTTTCGGCTCTGGTGATCCACCGGCTTGACAAGGTCGAAAGATGTGGCTTCATCTCCGGAGTTCGGTTTGTCTGTCGCACAAAAACAACACTCCAGCGATCTGACTTGTTGTCAGACGGTGGTGTATGTAGTCGACTGTCCCGAGAGCATGGGTTGACTGGTGTTGTCCATTTCTCAATTGCACTTGGATCGACAACAGCAATCCATCCACAGACTAAAGAACGCTTCGATCGCTTCAATCTTCTCCACGAACGCATCATGTGTGATTCTCCGATCCAATACGACACCAAGAGCGAGGGCGTCTCGACCCCGCGAACACGAGCCTTCCTGTGCCCTGAGCCAGACTGCAACCAACGCTTCCACCGCAAATTCACGCTCCGCGAGCACCTCAAGACCCACACGGGCGAAAAGCCGTACCAGTGTGCGATCCCAACGTGCGCCAAGCGATTCAGCACGTCTGGCAACCTCGCGCGCCATCGTCGCCTGCATGCGATGAAGAACCTCCCGTGTCCATACCCAGACTGCACTCGTATTTTCACAAAGCAGCACAAGCTCGAGCGTCACGTCAAGGTCCACATGGGAAGCTCGGCTTATGGATGCACGGTCGCTGGCTGCACCAAGTCGTTCAGTACCTCGGGCAACCTCTCGCGCCACATGCGAACCCAGCACCACGTGCAATCGAATGCGAAGACCTTTGAGCCAATCAGCCCCGGGACAATGTACCAGCAATTCGAATATCACCAGCACATGCATACTGGAACCTCCACGTGGGCAACCGAAGCAGCGGCGCTCCCACTGTTCGACTCGGCTGATCAAGTCACGGATCAAGATATCGTTGAGCTATTCCGCTGCCTATTCGCTGAAGAAGACCCTGAGAACCGATTCAACAACTCTCAGTTCGTCCTCAACTCGCAGCAGCACAACTGTGATATTGTCGTGTCGCAAGTGGCATCTCAGCCCCAGTTCGCCATGTTCGACTGAACTGGAGCAAAGTGAGACTTAGACATCGATAGGCAGATCAGCAACACCACAAAATTGTTGAATCTACAATAATTTATGCATACGACTAATCTCGAGAGCGAATAGAAAAAGACGACAAAGGTTCATGTCCATTTTCAGCATATGAACGCTTTCGATCTTGTTTCTTTTGCTAGCTCGGCTTTCCACAGCAATCTGCGCAACATCCACTAGGCTGCGCTCTCAGCGAATTGATCTCGACGATGGGATCTGTCAACTCGTCTCGTTCCTATAACTCCTTTCACAGAGCAAGTTTTTCCATGACGCATTCAATTGAATGACAGTTGATTGATGTGGTTGAGTAGCATACATCCCCGTGAAAGATTACATTTGGTCTTCTAAATCGGCTACATGACAAAAGTAATGCACAAGAGAAGAAGCTGCCATTGCGGTAGGGCTCTGTGCAGAGTCGGCGAAAGAAGAGCGAGATCAGCACAGCAGTCGTCTAGGATTGACACCGATCGCATTCACGACACTGGACGTATGCTTATGTTTCGTGCTTGCGTGCAAGCTGACCTCCATTGCGGTGGAGTGCCTCACCGCAATGTCGTTGAAGAAACATCGAGATCGGCCAAGCAGTCATCTCGATCGACGCCACTTCCTTCCATCACTCTGATGTGTGTACCTGGCGCATTCATGACTCACACTCACGTGCTGGTGTTTCCCTTGATCAGATAGCATGTATCAATGCAACATGGCAGATACAGTCATTGGGACAAGTGGTTGCATGGTTCTGGAAGATAACGTGCGTGCATATTTGTCCCAGAGGTGTTTTTTCGTGGTGCGGGGTGGCTGTGCGGTTTACAAAGCAGGAGCATTTCGAAAACTTTCTCATCTTTAGTCGATCGACACAATGCACAGTGTACTCGAACGTACACTCACACACATGCACGCCTACACAGCCATCTCATTGTGGCGCGAATCGCCACTGAATGCCATACTATTCGGTGCCGTCGAATGGATTTTTTCATCTGCCTCCACTTGCAGGCTTCATGCGTCCTAAATACCACGGCTGTATGTCGGAGGGTGTCTCGCAGCGAGATGCATGCTCGAACGAGTACGACGTGACGATAGCGATAGCTGAAGGATCGGTTCACGTTCGTGAATGCTTATGGATACATCCAGCGCACTTGTCTCTTTTCAATACACCGAGCATTTTGTGGGCACGTCATTGCTGGAACAAGAGCACAAAGAGCCCAAAACGACCGACCGAATGCCCACCAGCTGTCAACCGGATTGGAGCTGTTCGTGGCTCCGCGGTGCGCGAAACCCAGATGGTGTCTCGGGTTGGTCTCCGTTCCACAAATTTGCCAATCATCGCTGCAAGATGGAACGACAACATGACCGACAGCTGGTTTCCAGGAAGGAGACCGGAGCTCCTCGAAAAATCTCGCACACGTCGCATCTGTTCCGTGGCAGGCGCTGAGCGAAATAACAATATCGGCTCTACCCCCTTTTTCTCGTCTCGATCTGGTTTCACGCGATCAACCTAGGCTTCTCGGCACATGACACTGGCTGGTCCCGTTCAGCATGAGCACTACGGCTTGTGTGTTTTGTATGCGGGCCAATGCGCCTGGGGTGTGTCACACCTGATGCGAGGTGTGGTGGGGATAGATTTTGTCAACACGCCGAACCAGTCCGTGTGCTCCGTTCCAGGTGGCGAAAGGGATAGAAACCGGACAACCAGAGATCGGTCGGGTCGGGTTCCCGCTCCAAAGTGGGACTTTTTGTCAAGCCAGACCGATATATTCGAATGTCTCTCGAGTCCGTTCGTTTGGAAAATCCTGGTGCGTGGAGGTTCGTGTCTCTGCAGTAGGATATGAAGATCGCAACGAATGGAGGAATGGATGGATGTGTGGATGGATGTAGCCAGGCATACGGGACGTGGTGTCCGCAATGGTGACGTGAAACGTCACAGAGTAGACCAACTTGCTCGATTAGCGTGGCATTCGCATGTCTACGGAGACAGACGCTGCAGCTCTGGCTTGTTGTGGTCAATCCACAGCCGCGACCACGACGAGTGTCCGCGAAAGCGACTACCATTTCCAAAACTACCTTGATCAAGGTCCACCCCCAACTGGCACAGGAAGTACCCTCACCCAACTAAAGTATCTCCTGAGCACCCTCGAAACTACAGACCATGATGCCGACGTCCGAATCCCAGGTCACTAGCTCGTTTGCGTGCGACGAGCAAGAGCGAAAAGTCGAAAAGGAATGTCCTCTGCCCCGCGAGCGAACGTTCATCTGCCCTGAGCCCGATTGCAACCAGCGATTCCACCGCAAGTTCACGCTTCGCGAACATCTCAAGACCCACACTGGCGAGAGACCATACGAGTGCACGATTCCAACCTGTGGCAAGCGCTTCAGTACTTCTGGTAACCTCGCGCGCCATCGCCGTCTCCACGCAATGAAGAACCTCGCGTGTCCGGATCCCGATTGCACTCGCGTTTTCACGAAGCAAATTAAGCTCGAGCGCCACATTCGGGTGCATATGGGCAGTGCGGCGTATGCGTGCACCGTGTCGGGCTGCACCAAGACGTTCAGCACCTCGGGGAACCTGACGCGGCACATGCGAACCCAACACCGCGTTCAGAAAATACCGGCTGCAGGAGTAACGCTACCATCGTTGAAAGGGCGTCACGATATCGTTGGCGTCAGCCCGCTTGCAGCGTATTACCATCACCATCGCCAAAGCCAGTCAGCGCATGCCGGGGCTGGAGCGTGGACTGCTCCACCAAGTCTCCCGACTGTCCCAGCTGTCAATGCGGAGGGCGTCCACGACCACGACCTCATCGATTTACTCCAGTGTTTGTTCGTGGAGGAGGCATCTCAACCTGGAGCCTTGGCCGCTGAGCCCATGCATCGACGCCAAGAGCAGCAGCTGCACCAGTACCAGTTGAGCCGCCCAGAATCGCCGCGGCAAAGCCAGCATCGCGAATATGAACAGCAACGTCCGCACAACTTCACCATGTATTTTTGAGTGCGTGTGTGAGCGAGAAAGAGCAACGTTTGAAGTCAGAAACCCCCCAACGACGACCACCTAAAAACCGAAGAGTGATTTTTGCTTCAAGGAATGCAGCCGAGGGACCATCGAAAGTGTCACCTTGTGTTGAGGGGACACAGACGTGACCCGATTTTCATTTGCACGCATCGATAACTACAGTAGAATACATACAGCAGAAGAATCGCGCATTCCAGAGTGGTATGAAGAACAAAATCTCGGCGCGGTTCAAGCCAAGAGTACAGCGGAAGACAAAGGCACTCGACTCGTATTAGGATCCTGAGTGGATGGAGCTCAGGACTCCATTTGTTTTACATCATCGTTCTTGGTATTCTAGCCAATAGACTTGCATATGTATCAGGTTATAGCCAATCAAGCGACTCCTGAGCAGGATTTAATTCACTCTCCTTCCTGTGCGTTGTCGTAGATACTGGACAATTTGTTCGCTGTGCTGGAGCAGCCAGACGTGTTGTTGGAGCTGCAAAGAAGCATCGTACGAAAGAGCCACCTGCGTTTGTGTATCTGGGTACTAAAAGAGCGTCAGAAAGCTTGGCTCGTTGACTGCACAAAGGCGGACGGAATATTTTCATCAGATCAGCCAAAGAATCCATATGAAAGATCACGTAGAAATGTGTGGACTCGGCGCTGAGATGAGGATCAAGCAGCTCGTACGAGTGGATGGATACCTGTCAGAACTACCAGAAAGCAACGCATTCGCTTGGTTGGGTGTTGAACGAATGGCAGAGAGCAAGGACGTCAAAACGGGCGGCTCAAATGTTTATCCTAGGATGGTCTACAGATCCACCAGAAGCACTGGAGCGCTCCTACGCATGGCAATAGCACCATGTACCCATTCTTCTGCAGTTGAGCGAGGCGTGAACCCTGCTCGTTGTCGTGTCGCACCAAGCATTCTTTTACTCGATTCTGGCGCACCAGAGTTCATCCGTTTGTGATGGATTTTAGGGGAGTCCAGTTCGGACTACTATTATGTCAGCGTCCTCAAAATCGACTGTGCGACTGAGCGAGAGTAGAAGTCCGTCTCCAGCACTGACTTGTACCGACCTTCTATCTCTTGCTGCGTCAGACTGACGCAGTGCCAATCGATGCCAAGATGGAGGCAGGGCTCTGTGCATATCGAGGGCTTTTCTTGCAAGCACGTCTTTGCCTCATTTCAGACTCTGATGTCGTCGATTCTGATCAGGCAACGCTGCTTTGAGCTCCAACTTGGTACTGTAGTCCGCATACAGTAAAGAGGACTGTCATGCTCTCGAACACCAAAAATCATTGCTCCGGGCTTCTATTTGACTTTGCATCACAGATTCCCAGCACAACTTGAACTGCAACGGGGTTTACTTGCTTCTACAGCAGTCAGTCTAGCGCACACCGCGAGCTCCAAGTGAAAGAAATAAAACAGAGCGCAAAACTCTTACGCGACGGAGCATGGGGCGAGCGAGGGGTTATCTTCTTTCGCGTCCTTTCTGTCGCGGTGGGGGTCCAAACTTTTCTCTTCCACTCACGTCAGACATGCGCAACTACAAAGATGCTACTGTGGCAAGATGCGCTTGGACCTGTTTATTTCACTGTGTCATTACGTCTCAAATATTTCAAACTTGTACCAGATGCACGCCCAAACTCTACGTCTGCCGATCGGCAATGCAGCTGAGATCGCTAGTAAATCCTGTCATTACTCTCTCCAACTTTCTTCGTCATTACCGATCGAGAATGATACACATGGGCTCCCACAAAATTCTGTCGTTACTATCGCGAGTTCTAGGTGAGAACTGCACACTGTGCGAATGGCACCATCGTGAATTTACTGTGCGATCTGACTGGAATGTAATGGGAAGAGAAGGAAAATGTGACACCGATGAAAATAACGTTCTTGGTATCTTTTGCTTCGCCTTCCACGCTCTACGGTATCAGCTCATTTTAAACGAGTGCTGTGCTTGGTGAAAGAGTTGCTCTAGTGGATAAATCAGACTCTTATTTGCTTGTAGTGCAGTGCATCCTTCCTCGAAAACGCGCGAGCTCAGCCCCACTCTTCTCACAACTAGGGTATCTTTGCCTCGCCCTATATCAAGATTACGAAAAGGAACGCCTTGAGATTTTGGTGTAATCACCACACTGGCGTGTCTTGTTCGAGTACATACCTTTCTCGGTTTCAAAAATGAACCCGATGCTCGGCAAATGAAATAAGTTTCCGAGACCTGGTGGCAAGTGGGAGGCGGCTTTCCTGCGCTGGCGTTACACGCAACTATTTTGTGTTCGATGCGAGGAAAAAACTTGTCGGCTCAGCTTACTGCCCAGGTCATCTCGACCTGGTCCAATAGTCATGATAACTTCTGCACGCGTTGCAAGCACTCATCACCAACCTGTGCGGTCAGGCGCAGATTCGCTCGCAAATAATTGCATGTGGATAGTCCACAGCGTCAACAACGAAGAGATTCGAGTGGCCAATCAAAATGCTTCACCATCACTTCAGAAAAGAGTGTGGCTGCTCGGGTTATTGCAGTGGCTTGACCAGCGCAACATCGAGCGAGTGTGGCAGCAAATCTCAAGAAAATCACGGCTGGGGCACAGCGAATTTGTGTCGTTGGCTTTTGCCGATCGAAAGAAAAAAGAACCGATCCATATGACTCTGTTTACTTCTTGCTTGCTTTGTCTGAAGCGCGCGCACTGTGTGTTGATACAAAACATGGTACGAAAGTGGTTCAGTTCAGAAACGGGGACAGACTATAGTCCAACAGAGAAAACCCAGACGAGAAACAGGAGTCACGCCGCCGCAAACAGCAGGTTGGAAACGGGTTGCGGCGTCATTCTGGCGTCGATATGGTCGGTCGCCATGCCCTCTGCTGATGCGTCGGGTCAGCAAGAGCTGGAATTGATGGTGAAACGCGGTTTTTCCTGGCTTTCCTCTCCCCCAAGAGGAAATCTGTGCATGGCACAGTCCTACCTTTTTCGTTCGTGGACGCCTGTCTGTTGACTGGTCCGAGATCTCTGGTGAACTTGCGAGTGTTCAGCACCATTAAGATGGATGGGGGGACTGATTGGACACCCTGCTACACCTGCAATCATCATGCACCTCAGCTGAATACGTTGAAGAGGGTGGATCAACGCATGCGCCTCGATTGCACACGCATATTCTGTGTACACACGTGCATGCAACATTTTTCATCGCATGACCAGACGTTGTCGTTCAGTATAGACCGAGGCTGTCGAGAATGCAGCAATCGATTTGAACGCTTGCATCTCTGGCTTTCAAACCAGTTTTCAATACTGTTTCAAAGAGAAGGTCGTCACCTTCATGAAGCACAAGCTGATGAACGCGTTGAATGTACAGACAGTACCAGACAGCCTGAGAGGGAGACTGTATGGTGGGTGCTGCCATCTCAAGACACCACCAAATGGGTCTCTCTTCTCTCTCTCTTTCTCCTTCCACCGAATTTCCCACACACATTCAACAGCGTGCAGTGCGTTCTGGACACAAGAGAGAGAAAAGCGAAGAAGCCACATCACAAGCAGTTTGGTCATCACATTGTTTCCGCCGTGCGACAGAGTAGCTCTTGGTGAGAAAGAGAGGTGAACTGGCACCACGCGGAGACAAATCCCGAAGGATACAACCGTGCTGCAACGACTCCTGGTCTGAGAGAACTCCATGCATTACGAAGGACTTGTTCGCCCGTCGTAGGACTCATCCTTGAAGAAACTAACAGCAGACCAACACGCCATTCTTCCATTTTCTTCATCAGGTTGGGAGATCTGATGATGTGCTTGTGCCGTAGACAGGAAAGACGCGACGTCCTCTGCGACGGTTGAACGATTCGGTGCAGTCTCCAGAACAAAAGATTCACCAGGCTGTTGGGACACTGTGTGGGTACGCATTGTACTCTTGTCATACCCATCCACCCCATCATCACGATCGCCTCTTCTGATTCTGTTACGGACGGATGTGCCATCATCGTAAGCCCAGCTAGCTCCAGCGCTCTGGACTGTCAAGTGACGACCGCGTGTGTTCGAGCACCCCTCTCAGACTGGTACAGCGTTACTCTTCCATTCCCCAACTTCCCGTCTTTCGCTCACAAGAAGCCACTCCTGAATAGCCCAAGCCAGGCTCGCGACGATGACCCACTTCGCTGTCGACGCACAAAGCAGCACCCTGCACCACCAGCAGCAGAACCTCACCGACCAAGCCATGGACGCGCCTCTGCGACCCTTCTTGTGTCCCGTTGCCGATTGCGACCGTCGATTCCACCGCAAGTTTACGCTCAGCGAGCACTTGGCGACCCACACGGGCGAGAAGCCATTCCAGTGCACGGTGCCATCCTGCAATAAACGGTTCACGACCTCGGGCAACCTGTCTCGTCATCGACGCACCCACACGCTCAAGAAGATCGCGTGCTCGGCGCCAGGATGCATGCGCATCTTCACCAAGCCAGAGATGCTCATGCGTCATCTCAAGGTGCATATGGTAGCTATTGATCATCGGTGCGTGATCCCAGGGTGCCTCAAGACATTCAGCACGGCCGGGAACCTCACACGCCACATGCGCCGCAAGCACAAGCTGTCGTGCTCTCGCCAAAGGAGCTCTTCGTACGACGTATCGTCGCCAGTGCATGTGAAGCACAGCGTCGGCTCTTACACAGCCAGCAGTCCAGACGCTGTGCACCAGACGCCGATCTGCCAGCCCCCGTTTTTCGAGTTTCATTTGGAGCCGTGGACGCCTCGAACCAGCTTTGCTACTCAGCCCACGGCGGTGGAGCCAACGGAAACCCAACTCTCCGACCAAGATATCGTGGATCTCCTGGACTGCCTCTTCACCCACGACCTAGCAGCACACGGAAGCGCCTATGAAGCGCAGTTGGTATCAAAGTCGTTGCTGGAACTGGAACCACTGAGCCCATGCAGTGTGCACTTGTGAGATGGGAAAACAGTACGATAGCATTTTAATCTGTTAAATATTCGAAATTGCCACAACAAAATTGAAATAAAGTGGCGAATGATTACAATTATGGAGCTCAACGGACACCGAGCAGCTCTAGGATTTGATTTGAATGAGTTCACAGCTCAAGTCCACCGTGACCTAAGCATATGACCTCGCCATCAAGCGCAAGACTTTGAACTTCAAGCATGTGATCACCTCACAATTTCGGATCAATGTTGAAGTGAATGATGGTGCCTTTTCTCTGCCAGTGTCGCAGGAATTAATTGCTGAACACGACGAAGTCTACTGAATGTCTCAGCTGGGTGAGCCTAGGTATCAAGTGGATCAAGGAAGGTATCCTGTAACCCTCGCCATGGTCTCAAATGCTGGATACCACACTAGCTTCAAAGGCGATGGCTTCACGACGCTGCTTGGTCGTTGGGACTGCTGGGAGTTCTTGCCGTGGAGTAAGACTTTCTCAGTTTGTTGCTCAAGTGATTCAAAGATTCACGCCTACGTATGTGCGAGCATCTTTTAGAAAGAATGGAGAGGCGTCTCAAATCCAGGCTCTCAACCATCCCGTCTGTTGTCCCACAGAAACGCAGTCGGGGTCTTCAGCACCACGAAATTTTGGGTCTAGACGTGAAACGAAAAGTTTCGTACAGACTCCGGTATCTGGTTGAAAAAGACGTGTTTTGAACACTTCTGGAGCATGGAACTGGGCTTTGGCGGTGTAATTGAATCCCAGACGTGGACACAATTCCTTACATGTTGGTGGATAGGCTCACAAGTCCAACCTTTCTCAGTGGCGTGAGGTGTTGTGAACCCACTGCCCATGCATACAGACTAGGCAATCATCTTACCACGCGCACTCTCCACTGCAAGTCTCGCGGACAACCTGGCGAGCAGAAGACACCTCTACTGTATGAGATCTACAGTACTGCTGCCAACCGACATTCAACAGCTACCTGCACATTCCGAACTCGCGAGCATCTCGGCATCTGAACTTTTTTCACGAGCAGACGAACCAGCAACCTCGACAACTCTTGTTCTCAGGCTCAGTTGTTTATGCTCGATTGTGTTGCTGTTGAATGGTGCCGGCATCTCTCGCGAAAGACCATAAACCGGATGCTCGAGCGCGCTCTTCGTCCGTGAGCATTTTCAAGGGACCAGTTGACTGCACCAATTGGGCAGCTGGGTGTCCCATTGACCCGTGAGCACAAAGAAAAACCTTGGACTCCTGTCTCTTTCTCTATAAATCAAAAGGAAGAACACTGCAAGTGGCAGAAAGACCACTGAGACCTCACTCAAAATCGTACGAGTGTTTACGACATCGGAGTGAGGGGGATGCACACGTGTTGCTTGCATATCTGGTACCGTCGTTCTGCTCGTTGGTTGTCGTTCTTGCAATACTTTTTTCTGCTGTGAAGTGTGTGGTCGTGATTCTCATTCTGCCGTACTCTTGCCCTCAATCTCCTGCCTGCAAACCTTCATCAGACGAGTGGATGCACACGTACGTACTTACCACGGTACAGAGCTCGCTTGACTGTTGGTCTTGCAATGTTTTCCTCTGTGTTGATAATGCGCGATTGTCTCTTGCCTTTGTCCTAGGTCTTCCTGCTTTGCTTGTCTGTCTGTGCCTAGGATGGACCACTCGTGTTGTTTTGGATGAAGTGCTTCACTCGGTCGATCCCTGCAGTCGAGATCGTGAGCTTGAAGTGGATGCGATCTGCCCACGTGAGCACGCTCAAGTCCTTCGCGTACTTGACCACGCGCTCGAAATCCTCCTGCGTGTTGAACCCGTCAAAGAGAACGCCTTCGTGGAAAGTGACACGATTGCGCTCACGCTGTACAACATTGACACAACGCTGTGAGTGTCAAGACACCCCCTTAGACGTAAGCTGCCTCTGACGGTACGCACCTCCCATAAATAAATCTGATCGGCGATGTTTTCCGGGATGATCGGGCTGTTTTGACGCATCTTTGGGTGCACGTGCTTCATCAAGAAGTCGTAGATCTGCTGCGCCGAGATCCCGTGGATCAGTGCTGACCGGAGACTCTCGCGCGTGATGAATCCGATCGCCAGGTTCGGCAGCCGCGCGACGATGTCGACAAACACACTCAGCATCGCGACGTGGAGCGTCGAGTTCGTGTAC
>VFIW01000160.1:0-122801 GCA_006386115.1 Globisporangium splendens | reverse complement strand
TAAACCCTAAACCCTAAACCCTAAACCCTAAACCCTAAACCCTAAACCCTAAACCCTAAAACCCTAAACCCTAAACCCTAAACCCTAAACCCTAAACCCTAAACCCTAAACCCTAAACCCTAAACCCTAAACCCTAAACCCTAAACCCTAAACCCTAAACCCTAAAACCCTAAACCCTAAACCCTAAACCCTAAACCCTAAACCCTAAACCCTAAACCCTAAACCCTAAACCCTAGGCAGCATCTAAACCCATAAAAAAAAAAAAAAAAACCCTAAACCTAAACGAGACAGCATCTAAACCTAAACCCTAAACCCATGTGTCCGACATTCCACACAAATGTTGATGAGTATCGAGTCTGCGCAGACACAGTGATCATTACAGTTACTCAGATACACAAACTTTCATACAATCTCGCACTCGGCATGTTTCCAAACACTCCTATCATCCTTCTTGTTGTCTCAGTAGCCTTTTATCATTCACTCACACACTCATTCCAAATATCACCAATCACAATACCATCTACAATGTATGATACTTCACACCACTTTGGAATATCCACTTACACCCACACTGCCCAGCTCTTCACACACTCAACACACCACGTCACGGATCACACTTCACTCTACACTACAGCAGTCACAAACAAACAACTCAGCTACTTATGTTGTATGCTTCGTGACTTCCTCTTCGCGCACACAATATACATCTACTCACATTCATCAGTATCATCATCACAAACCATACGATATGTACGACACTAGAATTCACATTTTTGCGTTTGTAGTCTTATTCTCACATAATGTCATACAAATTCACTTTACGTGGTTCTTCTCTCAACATCACATCCATATACATACTTGAGGTGTCACCATATCCACACACATGATATGTTGCTCGCGCGCTCCATCAAACAACAAACAAGTGTGTCCGACATTGTATACAAATGTTGATGAGTATTGAGTCTGCGCAGACACGATGATCATTGAAGTGGTACAGTGTATGTATACATGTCAGGAGGTACCACATCGTGTTGCATCGTTACAGTTACGCAGGTACACAAACTTTCATACAATCTCGCACTCTACATGTTTACTAACACTCATATCACACTCGTTGCTGTTGCCTTCCATGCATCAGTCACCAATGTCATGCTTCGACTTGCTCACATCAGGAATATTGGTAGCTCAAGCAGGCGGAGCACAATCCCACATCTGCACAAGTCTCATACGAACCTGCTGAGTATTTCGAATATACATGCGCTGCCCAAGTATAGTGGTACAGTGTATAGTGGTACAGTGTATGTATACGTAACAGGAGGTACCACCATCGTGTTGCCCATGTAATGTTACGCAGGTATACAAACTTTCATTCAATTTGGTTCATTACTGACGTCACGCGAGCATAGTGTCGATACCAAGTGTGCCGTGTACATAGACGAGTCAGGAAGTACCACTGTCGTGTTGTCCACATAAAGTTACATAGGTATACAAACTTTCATACAATTTGCCTTTATATTCGCTTTCTATTGTCCCAATCACACTCGCACCTGTGGAAATCGATATTTGTCGCATAGCCGTGCGTCCCCCGTCAAATGTGATACTTCCATCGCATTCCCCATACAAAAATACATACAAGTGCAAGTTTTCACGAGGTTTCGAGCACTTTTTGCATGACACTCAAATAGAGTGGTACACGGTGCATAGACAGGTCTGAAAGTCCCACAGTCGTGTTCGCGATACAAAAGTAGGCAGGTATACAAAGTTTCATACAAATTGGCCCCCTGTAGCCCGCGCTGCAAGCACATTCGTCTTTGACTTCCATTGAGTATACTATACAAACTGACAGACAAATCGATGTGGTCCACCCTAACCATGTTTATATTTAGACCTAATTGAAATATTTCATGCAGAAACCCCGAAGATATCGGTGGTTAAGTTAATATAGAAAAGCCGAGTCAAATTTGCTCGTCATGGTTTTGCCGTCAGAGCCTAACCACTTTGACTTGAAATTTGTATGATGACGAGCCTGTTTAGGGACCATGACTCAAAATGGCTTACTTCATTACGTTATAAATGTCATAAATCAGTAGATTGATATATCCTAAATCATGACATTTTGATAGCTTAAGTCAGTACTTTAAACATTGCCTAACTCAGTACTCGATATAGCATAAGTCAATAGTTTCGATATAACCTAATCTATTAGGTAGGGAAAATGAATGGATGGCGATAGCTCGGCACCAAAAACTTCTCGTTTCTAAAACTTTCGGATATGGGGTTTTCAATGGCGTAGAATTCGATGGTGAGATTTTGAGAGAGATCGTGGGGTCAGATTTTGAGATATGAGACAATTTTTCTGTTTTTTCGTTATATCTCGAGAACTAGACCTCAGCCAGATTTGTGGATAGCGGCATGTTGCTGTCCATGTTTTAAAACATAACCACACAAATTTCTACGAAATTTGTGGGGTTAGTTTTAAAACAGGACAGCATCTAAACCCTAAACCCTATGATGACGAGCCTGTTTAGGGACCAAAAACTTCTCGTTTCTAAACCTTTCGGATATGGGGTTTTCAATGGCGTAGAAAACGATGGTGAAAGTTTGAAAAACATTGTGTAGCTAGTTTTTGTGCAATGCGACATTTTTTCTGTTTATTCGTTATATCTCAAAAAGTAATATTTCGGCAGATTTCTCGTTTTCGCCGAGATGCTACCCGTCGTTGAAAACATACCCCACAAATTTCGTAGAAATTTGTGTGGCTAGTTTTCAAACGGGACAGCATCTAAATCTTATTGGAGCCAGATAAGTGTTTTAAACAAAACTGTTATGTTTAAAAATAAATATATATGTTTAAAACACAACATATTATTAAAACAATACACTGTTTTCAACATACGGTAAATGTCTGATACATATTGCAGTTGGACTTTAGTAATTTTCACATGAAAGCATCATTTTTGTGAACAGTCAATAAATCATCTTGTAATCATATAATGTTTTAAAATGTCAACGCGTGACTAATACTATTGCAGCTGGGTATAGTAACTATCATATAAACTGTTTCTGTCTTTGGCCATGAACCGGCAATGAATCTGTTGTAGCCATATCATGTTTTAAACTGAGAACAAATGTTTGATACATATTGCAGCTGGGTATAATAACTTTCATATAAAAGGGTCATTGGCCTTGTGCGATCAGTTCCAAAGATGTCGAGCGAAGAGAGCACGCAAGCGCTGACGCCATTAAATTATTTTCCTCCCCCCCCTCAGAGACGCGCAAAGGCAACAGGCGGAAGACCACCTGAATGCTAAAGTGCTGTTTCGAGAGATGGAGGACGGAGAATTGATCGATATAGGTGGTCCCTTGATGGAAGACCATCAAGAGACCGAGATGTTGCCTGCATCGTCAATTGATCCAATGCCCAGCCCTGCGCCGAAGGTTAATCACTTCAGCGCGGCAGCCCGCTCAAGCGCCACTCAACGACCGAGTACTCATCCGATGGAAGACCATCGTGAAGAGAACAACACTGTCAGTGCGCCGTTGTCGCGTAATCGTTGGATCCCATTCGAGGAGCGTCGTCGGCATCGACTTGACCCAGATCCGATTAAGCAAAACAAGGAAGTCGAATCGAAGTACCACAAGACCATCCTACCGTGGATGTACGACTACGATCCAGGTATGCGTGGATACAACCGTTTACGATGCGCTATACCGCTGTTCGATACGTCCGAGTTCAAAAAGGATTTCGCTTTGCGGTTCTCGAGTACGCAACACTCAGACGAGTACTACATCGACTTGTTCTTCCAGAAGCGCTTCTACGACTCGAAGGCAAAACATAATCGTCGCACAAGTCCGGATGCTCTATGCAAGGCGTGGAACGCATTCGTCCATAACTTTATGTCGAATCCAGAAGCTTGGCTCAGAAGCTTGGAACGAGATCGAGACAGTTTTCGAAACCGAGTCGATGCAGGCAAGATGATGGCCATCCATGAGAAGTCAATGGTCGAAGGTTTGCTGTGTGCGGTTCCCAGACAGTACGATTGTCCGATGTGCTACCACGACTCCAACCGTTTGCCGGAAGCTGCCTTGTCATCGAGTAACCAAAAGTTTAAAGTTTCGAGCGCACTTCAGTCGATGGTGTACAAGTTCGACCTCTATCACCAGCGCAAGGAGAACGAGGAAGAAAAAGAAGAAGATCCAAGAGCGATGATCTTTCGTCTTGAGAGTGTGCTGGCATCGGTTCGTCGCGAACTTATTCAAGTGCAGTCTGAAAATCTAATTTATCACGAAGACATTAAACACATGAAGGAGAAGATGGGTGATCTCGAAACATCGTTGGACAGCTTTGTTGAGTATACAAACAATGCTTTCGATGATATTCAGCATTACAGCGGTAGAACTTTATTTCCTAGATATGGGTAAATGTCAATATGGCTTTGTTGTTTGCACGAAAATGCTGTCTTCGGAGGGCTTGTTCAGCAGCCGTCAATTGTTCGAGCTCCTCTTTCGATCCGACCAATCGTTCAACCAGAGGCTTGCGTACTTGCCCATCGTCCTGGACAGAGTGAGACGGTGAGGAAGGAGGCGTCTCAAATTCGCCGCTTTCACTGTCATTGGAAAAGGTTGACTCTTGACTGGCCTCGGATTGGCTTGGTGTCGTTGAAGCCGCTGCTTTTTAAACTGAGGACGCAAGTTCTGGGATCTTTCGTGCCCGTGGCCGATTTAACGTATGAGAGTGGGAGTCTGGTTCTCGCTCCGGTTCCTGGAATCGATGTTCATCACCCGTCGACCCTGTACCTAGTCCACTACCCATCGCCGCATTGATTTCTGACCCGGGGCCAAAGGCGCTCGTTGGGTCTGCATCTCGAGATTCAGCAGAGTCAATGTGCCCAAAATCTTGGTCAGCGCTACCTGGAGTTGGCTGGTTCATCGAGAGAGAACCGTTGCCTGCGTCCTCGGTACCATTTTGACTGCGCATTTCCTGGTGAAAGGCTTTAGTCACCTCTGCTGGCAGAGGGAGAGTGGCTTGACCATTTGGCGGGGTCACAGCACCTCCCGTCAGATCTTGCAAGTGCATCGTGGAGTCCATCGACGTGGAATCCGCCAAGGACATCGTGACATCGAAGTGCGAGGGATCTTCAGAGTACCCAGAGGTGGTATCAGCTGATGGCTCCGATGATGGTTGCTGGTTTGCCGATCCATTATCTCTAGACGCTGAGGGAAATGACTTCGAGCCGGGCTAGTTCGTTCTTGATTGCTCCTCGTCTTGAGTCTGCGCAATGGGACTGTGCTCGCGGACGACATGAGCTTTGACAAACTCCCTGAGTTTCGTATAAGCAAGGTCTTGATCTCCTTGGCTTTCGGTATTCTCAGCGGGAGATGATCCTGAAGCTGCTGTCGTAGAAGTCTTGCTCCCAGCATGCTGATCGCCATCCTTGGGACCCAAATTCTTAGCTTTGGCACGCTTCTTGAGTAAATCAAGTTGCCTTTTCGCTCGATTTTCGGCGTTCTTGGCCTCCTGAAGGATCAGAGATGCGGCTGCTGCTTCCTTTGCTGTCACACGTTGCTGTAAATCAAGCAATTCAATCTGGCGTTGGAACTGTCCAGCTTCATGATTTACAGATGAAGATTCCTCATCACGACCACTGGTGTCTGCCTCCTTGTGTTCGTCTCGATCGAGAGCCAAACTGTGCGCTTTGGCTGAAACGTCATGCAATTTGCGTTTTGCAGTCGCAGCCGCTGCAGCAGCTGCGGTGTGCGCGGAAGACGCTTTGGACAGATGCTCCTTAGCAATGTCTAATGTTGCCTGAGCAGCGCTTAAGCGGGCGTCGATAGCAATCTTTTGCTTCGCTTGAGAGGAGTTTGCTTGTACTCCATCAAGGACAGAATCAGCTGAAGAAAGCTTCCCAGCCAGAATGGCCTCAAGTTCAAGTTCGCGCTTCTTTTGAGCCTGGAGAGCCTTGCGGTTGCTCTGATCGTTAGAAGCTTTGATACTTGTCTCTGGAGACCCGGTACCAATGCTACCAGAGCTGGCTACTGTTCCAGGAGATGTGCCAACAACAGAAGTCAGCTTCGGAGCAGCCTTTAAGATTCCGCCTTTTGGCGCTCGTCTACCAGCTGATGCCGCGTCCGAAGCTGGATGGGGTTGCCCTTTCGACGCCGGTGAACTCTTCACTGGTGTGGTCGCTGAGGTTGAAATCATGGATTTCATCGCCCCCTTCTGTTTCTTGAGGTTGGCTGGATCGAACCATTCTGCCTCCGACGGCGTAACCGATTGAGCGTCTGTTGCAGAATTGACCACTGCTGCCACTGCTGCAGTGCCGGTGCTGCTATTCGAGTCAGTAGGTTGGAGCATCTCAGAGAGCAGCGCTTTCTCAGTTGCCTTGGTCTTCAGGCTGGCCATGACTTTGCCCAAACTATTGGAGAGATTGCCAATGTACTTTTGTCGGACTTCAAGAGACATGTGCTGCAGCTCAAATTTCGACATTTCCTTGGCTTGCTTGATTTCTGGTTCGAAGTCGCGATGAAATTGCATCTGACAATCTCCAGGAGCTCGAGTACACTTGCTTTTTGGGTGCGAGGGGTCGAAGCACTGAAAGCAAGGGATTCGGCTGTACCGCTGATGATGATGAACGAAGATCGAGAACCCTTTAGCAGAGATGTGGGTGACATCTTTGAGCTGAGGGGGACATTCCTCGGAATTGAAGATAACGACCCAGAAATTAGAGTCGTATGCGCCATCCCGTGCTCGCGGCGCGCGCGCAATGGACACGACTTCACATTCGGTGCTCAATGCTATCAGTTGGCCGACAATGTCATTGCCTAAGCCGGGAGCTACAACACGGACTTGATATTGTAGCACATCAGCTTGGTGGGGGATAACATTGCCGATATCGCATCGATCATCTTCTTCCTCGAGCTTGGCGGTGCTGAGGAGCACGAGTTTTTCGTTGCGAAGTTTAATTTCTCGTCTATGCCATTTCGTTGCGATGGACTGCTCCTTGACAATGAAGGTCAATCGCCGAGTCGCTGCAGTGTAATACAAACGCTTGACATTCTGAATCCACTCGCACAGATTCTTATAACCTGCAGAGCCGGCTGGCTCGGATGCAAGTAATTGCATAAGAATCGTCTTTTCTGCGATGTGTTCAGGCATCAAGATGCGCGGAGGGACCACAGCAACGACTGTGCCTTCGAGGCAGTCTTCAAAGAATTTGACATAAGCCATGCGTTGAAGGAAAGTGTGGGTACAGGCGAGGAATGCAGGAGGCGCGTCTAAGACGAGAGCACCCATTATCCAGGCATTCAACGCTTCTTCTTCGGCCGGCACCATCTTCCGTAGGTCATCATCGGGTTTAGTCTTCCATGGACGTGTAGCGATCTTGGTCAATCGCTGAACCCATGCACGATGACGTGCTTCACGCACCGCGGCATCAGTCCGAGTGTTGTTCTCTGGGTGAGCAGCATCAGGCTGAGGCGGTGTCTGGCCCATCATGCCTCTTTTTAGTTCTTCAACGCGATGGGGATCCCAACCAGGACATGCGGAATTCGTACCGCCGCCATCAGGAGGCTGTTCAGGAGGAGGCTCCGTCATTGGTCGAAACTCCGAAAACAGCTGATCACTGAAGGATGGGTCACTGGTTCTTGATAGGTTCTTGCTTGAGTCTTGGGGCGAAGCAACACGGACTACATTCAGATGCAACGGCAAGCAAACGGAGTGCTCTGGACAGTGACCGACTGGACCGGGGATGCTACTTGCCAGCAAGACGTTGCAATGATCGAAGAAGAAATAAAACCGTAGGGTGGACATTCAAACCGCACCCGCTCACGACTCATGGTCCGTGGCTGGTGCATGAACGTCCTCCCCCAAACAGCATCCAGAAGACAATTGACCGAGCAAGAACACGGAGGCTGCACAGCAAGCTGTATCAAGGTCTCGGAGTACTCGTAGACAAGCTCAACGAAGTCGCGAAAACTGACCAGTGGTACAGTCATGTGCAGTATCGGCTACCAGCAGATCTATGGAAACAACGAGGATGTCTTACGCCGCATCAGATGTGGACGACATACCGGATTTCTACGATGCAGCTCAACCTGTTCCATCCGGGAAGGATCGAGTCTTCAGCTTGTCCAAGCAATGCCGGATGTGGGGAGACATAAGAAACTATCTCACACATAGTCTGGAGTTGCAAGCGAGCACAAGCCGCGTGGACGGCGTTCCTCGGACGATGGATTGGCCGAACATTGACGGAGCAAGCACTCAATCTCTTCCTACCTCATATTGCTAGCCGCTCAGCCCCGCCAGGTCAACGATCTTTGCTCCGGGAATTGGAAAAGCACTTCGGGTTCACTACTCCGGAACACTCGACAGCACTACAGAAACTGTGATTTATCGTCACCACAAGCATCCCAGTATTGCTACGGAGAACGAGAGTGGAAATAGTGCATGAACTGCAGCACC
The DNA here is from genome assembly GCA_006386115.1 of Globisporangium splendens. Taxonomy (NCBI): domain Eukaryota; phylum Oomycota; class Peronosporomycetes; order Pythiales; family Pythiaceae; genus Globisporangium; species Globisporangium splendens. The sequence goes on along the minus strand of VFIW01000160.1, from coordinate 114,340 downwards.
TCAGTATCGAAGAAAGTGCCAAGCGTGTGTGGACAGCGTGTGTGATGCAAGTGCGGGCTGTGGCTCATCAGGTGAGAACGCTCAAAGAAGAAAAGATCAATGCAACTTGCCTGAGCCAACTGCTCAGCGTACTGGAGAGACAAGGCTTGTCGCGCCAACTGGAAGCGTGGGCGACAGCGCGTTTGTATTTCGATGGAGGTGCACGCGGCAACCCAGGTCCAGGAGGCAGCGGTTGGGCACTCATCTTCCTGAATGAACGCAGCAATCAATGGGAACTCAAAGCATGCGGTTATGCGTACATGAGACCTGAGGTCACGAACAATTGGTGCGAATACAGCGCACTGAAAGATGGTCTGGCATACAGTGCACACTGCCTACAACACTATGAAGTCAAGTTTGAAGTCTTCGGAGATAGCCAAATGATTATCGCATCCCAGAACGGGTTCTCCTCAATACGCCAGACCGAGTTGCAGCCACTAGCAGTTCGGGTAAATCAAATCGTCGCCAACTTTGCGTGGATCTCCTGGAATCACACAAAACGAGAACAAAACAAAATGGCCGATCTTCTCGCCAACACGGCAATGAACTCCAAGAGTGCGAGGATACTCACCGACGAATCGCGGGGAAATGATCAAGTCCTTATGTCCCAGGTCGCAGCTCTACTCGACAATGATATCGGTGCCACACCGTCAAAACTTAGAAACACCTCACTCTTAGCAGTGTTAATGAGACTCAGGAATTCTTAAACTGTATGCAGATCATAAGTTAAATAGAATTACCTTCTCTCTCTCTCTCTCTCTCCTTCCTTGTCTAGGGCCACTCATCTGGTGCAGGAAAAAGCATCGTAACCATTCTGCACAGAATGTGCCCCTCAGCTTCCTCCAAGTCAAAATGAGTGCGGCGATGTCTGGGGTCATCAACCGTTCGACGTCTTGTAGTAGCCTCCATTTTGCCAACCTGCATCCTCGCAACTCTTGGTGAGGATTTCCCCGCAATACTGGATGCCACACTGTATGAAGCCAACAGTCAAAACTTTCTGAAGGCGCCTGGTCTAACAGGCGAATTTTAAATGCTGGCGCCTTTTGAATTTTTTGATTGTACGTACCAAAGACTCAGGTGGTGGTGAAGAAGTCCCTCCGACCTTTTGTGCATCCTGTCGCCAGAATCGATTTTAAGAATGGTTTTCTTGCGTCTCTTTGAATAGTTGCCGACTTTTCACGCCGCTGCCCCCCGGAGAATGCTTGCTCCATCGGCGCCCTCATTCTCCAACACTGGCGATCTCATTCTCCAACTTTCCAGCTTCGACACAAGCGCGCAGCTGCAAGTGAAGAGACGGCTCTCGGCTCCTTTTCTCAACGGAGGTCTGCAGTAAGCACCCCAAGCGATCTTGGTGGCAAGCTTATTGTTGGGCCATATCCTACGATCGAGAAGCTTCGGGTTCATTATTTGTGATAAAGAGAGGCTGGCATTAAACACCTCAAGTGATCTTGGTGGCAAGTTTATCGTTTGGCCGTATCTCTGAAGTCATGGATGAAGAAACCAAGTGCGCGGAGCCTGAGTCAGAAGACAACGCTTCCTTTCAAACCATTTTCCACAAGGATGTCGGCCGATATTCGATCGTCAAGCCAGTTGCTCGAAAACCTTTATTTCTGCTGGAAGCTACACATGGTCAAGGCGAAGATGAACCGAAATCCAACGGGCCCACGATGGAGTTCGCATCGGCGTACATTCGCGATATCACACGACATCGATACCCATGGTTGAACGAATATAACCCATGGCTGGTTGGATTTAGGGCACCGGGTTTGCCTTACGCTCTCTTTGATACGCCTGTGATAGTCGATCAACCGCCAATATGTCCGATGTTTGTGGAAGTCGAGATGAAGGAGTACTACATCAACCTCTTTTTCCAGTGGAGATACTACAGCGCGATGGGCGAACCAAAAACTCTCATGCCAACAAGTCTCTGTCACGCATGGAATCTATTCGTAGATTCGTTCACCGCAAATCCAAGAGCATGGAAAGCGCGCCTCGAAAACAAGCGCGAGCGGTTCTTCATCAATTCGACCATCGGCATCAAGGTGCAGATACATCTCATGTGCGCGGAGAGGAACTACCAATGCGCTGTTCTTGAAGAGCAAGACTGTCCGATGTGCTACAGCTACACAAAGAAGATGTCCAGCGATCTCAGAAACAGCCCACAGCTACCGGAGCGGCTTCTTTACCGGATTTTCGCATTAGATGCAAGGACGGCAAATGAACCGAATGCAATCGCCAACGCGGTGAAGAAACTTCAACAAGAGAGTCGCCAGTTGAAAGTGCTCACCAAGCGCAACCGCGACGACATTGCTGCAGTTCGAAGTGAAATCTCAAGCGATACACGTCGTCGTACAACTTAGTTAAACGTCTTTATTTGTGCTGCAAGCTGATAGTCCCACTTGCATAGTAGTTATTTATTGCCGCGAATGAAGTTCTTTGGACAGATGTTTCAATCACACCATATCTTTTTTTGAATCTATTCGTCTGCGAGATTGAGCATCTGCTGTTTGCATATGGCATCAATAAAACAGGAAATAGAACGGAAAATATAGCCACAGTCTTAATGTATCAGCAAACAGTTGCGAAATTGATTCATTCTGAGCTAAATATATCAAGTACCTCTGTAAAAACTACTCTCGACCCTGTTCCGCCTCTCCAAAATAAAAAAATGCCTGCTCCTGAACAAGTCCAGCTCACTGACTGCCCGATCTGCGCCGACAGCTTCAGCAAGCCAACTCGCGAACCGATTTCATGCATCAAGTGCGACTTCGTGTGTTGCAAGTCATGTTCCCGCCGATTCACCACTGATAAAGAGCATCCACTCGAATGCATGAATCCAAGTTGCCGCATAACATTCGACAGAATCAGTTTGCATAGTCGGCTTGGGGCTACATTCATGCGCATTGTCTATCGAGACATTCGACAAAATATACTTTATGAGCAAGAGAAAGCGATGTTTCCAGCGACCCAAGAACTCATTGAAGAAGAGATAGAAATCGAAAAGCAGCGAAAGCAGAGAGGTGGATTGGATACGACGTACGAGCAAATTCGATATCGATTTAAAGTGAGGTATATTGTGTTACGCCGGGCGAACGAAAATATCCATCCCCCTTGCTACACTACCGTGGTAGTTTCGTCTCGGAGTTTGGTCGGCGTCCTGACGCCGCAGGAGTATCGCCGACACCTGAATTGAGGAAAGTCCTCATATTGGTGTTGAGGTCGTGGGCGGTAACCCGATCCACACTGGCCAGGTTCTGTACACTGTCTGCTCCGACGATTTAAATTTTTCGTGATCCAAGGTCCGCAGCCATATATTTCGACATGCAACAGTCTTTATCTTTATAAGGTGAGGTATATTTAGGTTCATCTTCGTGACCTACAATATCCATTCTCCTAACTAATCTTCATTGCGAATTTCATCTAGGAGTGTAAATGTGTCTACAGCGCGGATTGCACTAGATCACTTCTGAATGCTAAATAATCTTTGACCAGGATGGCATGTTCTCTTGGTCCTATGTGAGGCTGCCTTGTGTTGTCCAATGACCTTGGGTCTTCCGAACTTCGCATAAGCCAATGCATGACGTCGTTGTCAAGATCCTGGGTGAGATTGTTGAAAGCAGCTCGATGAGTTGGGAAGTGAACCTGCGTGACATGCAACAGTCTCTCTCGTCTGTTTTGACGCGCGTGGCCCATGCGACATCTTTTGAATCGCAAAGAGTCTGATTCGCTTTATATGGCGATCCAGGCATGCAACCCAATGTCAAAGAGTCTTTTCTTCCGCGAAAAGACTCTCGGTGCTATGTAGCATTTACAGGTATGAGCAATGGCTGGAGCACAGCTGATAGTAAGTACAGTTTTCTGGATCCTCGTTCTCCCCCTGGTGTATCGCCAACTCTACTCACAAAATGAGGGCAAATTTCGCAGCAACGGGCTCTCACGTTGTCATCCTGTAGAATACTAACTTTCCCTCGCTCTAAATCCAAACCATATACTTCCGCACTCCTCAATTTGCCATCCCAAGCACACCCAGCTACCTAGTCAACAAAACCGCATCACCGTGCACTTCATCAAGTCTGCTGTTGAGTTTAGGGTTCCTAAAAAATACACGACCGTTTATGGTGCGGAAACATGAAGAGTGGACATAGAATCGATACTGTCCTCGGTCTCTTCGATTCGAGATACCCCCGATGCTTAGTGGCCTGTAGGGTCGTAATGGCGATAGCTAGACACCCCCAGTCAGGCAACATGTTTAGATTTTCGCACAGACGTTGAAGAGCGCAAGGTGGGAATCGAGTGAAAGGTCGTCTTCATTCCGTGCATGTCAAGGCATGGTGGTACGTGCCGCCCAGCATCTCGGCAACGCGTTGCAGCACCTGAAGAGTGATACTGCCAAACCCCACAGCCAACGCCTCAAGCCCAGATTCGCCGCAACTCTGTCGCAGAGAAATGGTCAACTGTTCGCCGGGACCCTGATCTTCGGGCTGCCCATCCGAGAAAAACACCACAGTGGGTCTGTATGTCTTGAAATTGTTACGCGAGAGCACTCCGTTGGCAGCATTCAGACCAGCGCTGTAACACGTGCCCCCTCCTCCGCAAAACCAAAGCGATGCGTTTCCCCTGTCCATGGTATTCTGGGCTTCATATTCAATTCTTGCGCCAGTGTCAAACGTCACGACCGATACCAAGTCGAGCGAGGCGCCTTGAGCGATGCGATTGGACAGGTACTAGTGCCACGCGGTCATCAACATGTCCCACGTCGAACCTGACATGGACCCCGAGCAATCCAATACAAACACGTGGTGCCTCTTCTTCACCTGTTCTTTCAGTCCCGCTCCCACTTTCTCGACATCGGATTTCATTTCACTGCGAAGTTTGCTGAATCATTTCATGGCTTCGACTCTTTTATTCTTTGCCTTTAGTTTTTCCTTCAGCACCTCCGGGTCATCGTAATGGATCCACTTACAGGCATCTCCATGTTTGCGCCGTCCTTTATCGTTGCAATACCGACAGATCTTCGATGCGCTAGGAGACAATTCTGCCCTGAGTTTCGTCAGCTCTGCTTGAAGAGCATCAGGACGGAATGAGCTGGCGAATTTTGCGTTTTCTGTGGTCGATGATTGTCCCATCGTCAGTGATTGTTTATCGAGGTGATAACCGAGGAAGAGCCTTGAACGAGCGAGGCAGAGAGGAAGCAAGCAAGCAAGCAGGGAGCTTGCACTTGTGTGGTCTTTTCGGTGGGGTGTTTATTGCACTGTCAAAAGTGTAATGTGGCCGAGTTTAGACGTCACGCGTTCCTGGCACGAATGACATACCGTTGAAATACAAATTTTCGTTGGGTCTCATCGTCCTGTGTGATATTTCTTGATTTTAGAGGACGATATTTGGACAATAATAAAATACGCGGGTCTTGGTTGATCGAAATGAGATGAACTTGAAATACAGTCGATACGGAGAGGTGGCATGTCACGTGGTTTATGTGCCTTGGACGTGGAAGATCGAAGCATGCGCCTGATCACGCGTTCGAGGTTAGGCAATCATTATCATAGAGTCAAATATATATAGTGAAGAAAAGGATCGCAAACAGTGGTCTCTGAACTCTCTTGATTTGTATATGTTTTTGTTGTTACTGGGGCTTCTTGTAAATCCTATATCCACGACTGTACGTAGTATACAGTTCTTCACCTGCTTTGATAGGTTTTGTTACCTCCAGATACAGAGAGTGTTTCTCTCCTGGACACTTGACAATTGTGCAGTTCTTGCGGCATTTTGGTTTGGTTCTCTCTTCCCTGTTGACAAAGCTCGCAAGTCCTTCTCCTTGTTTTGGAGACCGAATCCCATCGAAGAATCCAGAGCGAACATCAATCGCGTATGGTGGGTCGTCTGGAATTAACGCAGTCTTCTCACCCGAATACCATGTTACGATATCGCCAGGTTGGAAATCTTGGAGAGCGAATACGCCATTACCAGCACCCTCAATGTCGGACTGACGATAAGCTAGAAGAGGAGATCGGCACCCAAATACCCCGTGCTTATTCGCATCATCAACGCCTGTGTAGCTGTAATGCTTCTTCACCGGACGCCTCACAGCCTTCTTCTTCTCACGATACCTAGCGGTGTATTCGCGTTGCCTGCGTCGTTTCTCTTCAATGGAAGTCTTTTGAGCACGCAGCGTGACTGTAGTACTCTGATGGCGTTTGCAGTGCTGACGGAGACTGTTCAGCTTGTCGTACGCAATGGAGCACCCCTCTTGTGGACAGACGTACTTGTTGTCGGTAGCAATAGCAAGTATAGCCATTTTCTTCCAGTTGTCAACTTCTCGAGTGAGACGAAAGACGACAGCATTCAGTCGTCAGATGTTTGGGTGAGACAAACTTGACAATGTGCGGTGCACTGATTGGGTGCAAGTTCATCTGTGATGAATCCCAGCGTTTTTATTGGCCTAAATCTATCACAGTAGCAAGAGAAAGGATGCAGCCGCATTCGGCAGCATGACCTATGAAACTTTATGCGATCCATAAAGCTGATTGACGCCAACCTGTTGAATCTTAATGCGGCGAACATGAGTATCCCCCCAGTCCCTATTTCTTTATTTTTCCATCATGGTGATGTGTGATCGCAAAGTGAAGCACCCATTTTCGATCAGAACAACAAGAGAAGCGAGCAAGATGCAAGAAAAAAGGGACGGCGATGTGGACCAAGCATTGTCCCGCAGCTCAAGAACTTCAATCGGTAGAGCGTCAAACAACCTCACGGGATTGGGAGAGTTCCTCGACGCAGAAGCTCTATCCGTACGAGCCCGTTCACGCTTTTCGATATCAATGACCTCTGTGCCCAATGTACGACGCGCTCTATATTCGCGAAGAAGGTTGTCTACTATTGAATAGCAGCGTGAATGGAGGGGAGCGTTTTGACATCAATGGTAACGAAATGTTGAAGCAATTTGGAGCTATTGGTAAAGATCAATATGCTTTCCACATCGATCGATTTCTTAGAAGCGTCCACATTCTCGACACAAAAGAAGAATCGAATATCAACCCCAAGCAGTACGGAATCATTAAAGAGAGTGCTTACTGCAAAGTCGAACGAACTACGGTAACGAAGTGTAGCCGAAAGTATGATATCCCTATCCATTTCCTCAACCAAGAATCGCTCTACAAGAAACTGGTCCGCTGTCAACTCGATAAGTAGGGTGACTACTTCAAACGAATAGAAGAGCGAGTTAAATTGAATCGTATGAGCCATTCCTACTTGGTGACCCCGCGCGATTGCTGGCAGTGAAGGATATCAAGCTTGATAAGTTAACCGATAAAGTCGATATGCTGTGGTCTTTTGGCAGGTCGATGTGAAGTCGGCAGCCAAGAGATCTCAGATCGGAGTTAAGGGCAACGCTGGCGCCTTTAGCTTGGGGGGTGGATCAGCAAACCACCTCCGTGCACCGAATGTACATGCTCTCCGTACTACTTCTGTCCGACCTCATGCCACTCTCGTATCCGAACACAGACGCACAACGACGACGTTCCACTTCCAATCCCACCAACTCGAGTTTATCCAATCTATTGGGTTCCACTGGTCTCACCGGGAACTCAATGCAGCGACCACATGTGATAATGACTGACTTCTTCGCGTCGGTTGAGCCAGAGTGCGAAGCTGATCTCTTACGATCTCAATTTCAGGACCATGCGCGCAAACGTCGGCGGCAGAAACGGCGGAGCAAGGTACAGCACCGAAAGAGGATGCGACACGAAGCCACGATGGGGAGGCATACGCGAAATGTAATGGGACTCACCAAGACGACGAACAACACCTCGGCTTGCTTCACTCATTTTCGCCAAATGGATAGAGATGGTGCTCACGATGTCATCGTCCTCCAAGAAACGCACGTAGAGGAACACGAAGTCTCCAAAATGAGCGCGATGCACAGCAGGCAATGAGGATTCGACCCTTCGCAGGAAGGAGGGATTTTCTCTCATTGGAGTGTAGGGAGAGGACGGAAAGGGGGTGTCGCCATCCTACGGAACTTGTACTCGCAAGTGCAAGAGCTGGAACCGTTTCTGTAAGACCGTTGATCCCCGCATTGGATGGCGGTGACGACCGAGTTCCACGAAGAAACTCTCTTGCTCGTCAATATATATGCTCCAACTGATCGAGTTATGCGCGAAGCATTCTATCAGAGGCTGGCGCAACTCCCCATGCAGCACACAGGTCCCACCCTCTGCGGTGGTGACTTCAACAGCACGTTGCATACGAAAGCAGACAGATCGCTCCAGCGAACGGCGTTGGCGCACGATTCGCCTAGTCTTCGGGCTCTCCTTCGAATCTGGGGGTTGGTGGATGTATTGCAGAGGGACATCGATGCGGCAATTGATTCCAGGGACCTACCGACGTTTCATCGGCGTCATCACACATACGGATATACGATGGCAACAGGAGAGTTCCAATCAAGCCGCTTAGATCGATGGTACGTCTCCATGGAGCATGACGAATGGATAAGGAGTACTTCGCAATGCATACCTGGTCCCTACTCGGACCACAATGGTGTGTCGCTAAGAGTTGCTGCGCCGGACAAGATTACCTACGTGAAGAAACCACGGAAGGTGTACCCTGTCCCCGAGTATGCAGCAGAGAATGCGGAGACATTGCAGCCAAGTTCTTTGACACTGCTGTGGAAGACCTTGAACCCCTGCTCGCCTCGGAGTGAAGCCTCGAGCGTCAAGCCGAATTAGCCGCGGATTGGTGGGACGCCGCCACGCCGCCACGCTGCGACTGAAGGTAGACTACCTAGAGATCAAAAAAGAATGCGCAGCGAAACTGCGCAACAGGCGATTAGATAAATGCAGCAACCGCGTTAATTACGCTTTTCAATAGTTTTTGAATCCAAACATTTCGCCAAATCCCTTATTCACCAAAATCAAAATTGTTGACAAAAAATGGTAAAAGCTATCTTCGTCAATAATAAGTGTGGGCAAATTGAGGGACAATTTACGCAATGACAGCATATACTCAGATGCCCTATTATACCAATCACGCATAGGATTTTGATTTTGAAAGTGAGGTATATTTAGGTTCATCGTTGTGACCTACAATAGCCGATTTTTATTGAAGAGGTAGGAATTACAGGGCTGGGTCTTATTGCCCCCCATTGGGTCCCACCGCGACCCCTGATTGGGCCCGAAGAACTTCGAATTTCCGCTTGTTGAAAATCCCGCTCCAAACGGGATTCGAACCCGCAATCAACAGCGTAGAGGTCAGAAGCTTACCCCACTAGAACCGCGCCACCGGTCAATCACGCATAGGAGCAACGCACAAATGGGAAACAATGTGTATTTGCTCAACGATTTGACTTTCAGAGTCCCAAATAATGCTTTCATACAAATAACGAGTGTGCGCACTTTGCATCACAGTTTGGGCGATATTAAGATATGGGCAGATGTTGTGGCATATCTATCATGCACAGGAGCAGTTCACAAATGGCCGATGTTCAGTACATAAACGAGCAATTCCGGTACACAAGAACACCTTCTATAGCGCTGATTCTGATTCTGATTATGTCAAGTTATATACCCTTTTAAACACTTTCACATTCTGATACAAACATTCAAACGACTTGCTTCTTTTTCCCCTCACATTCACTTTAACTATGCCAGTTTCATTCAATGACAAGCAAGACTACTTACACACTCACTCTGCAACACACACACACGATACAAACAATCACACCTCACCAACTGTAACGGTCGACGGTGCCACAATGGCACACTGCTGCCAATATCTCGGTACATCAGACTGTTGGCAGATGATTACCACACCTTTAGGAATGACTGTATGTTTATGCACACGGAAAGGTAGGACACGAAGCCAGCTGCGATAACAGAACCCATCCTGTCCACAAAAAAGGAAGACATATCAGGTATGAGAAAATCCAGTAAAAGATCCAGTAAAAGATCCAGTAAAAATCCAGTAAAAAATCAAGTGGCACGCAAGGGAAAGAACGAGAGTAGGAAGAGACCAAGGGGGCCAACCACTAGCGACGAAGCAGTTGAGTTCTTCTTGAACACTTTTCTCAATCTCACATCTCTACTTGCCATAAAGCACTCAAGCCTCCCCACATCGACTGTCCGACCAACCGACTAGAAGACCGAAGACACCGACCGTGGCCACGAACCGAGCGGTTTGCTCCTACCATCCGAAGTGTGTCGAAATATTTACGACCAAATACGTGATGAGGAGGCACTGTGTACTTGTGCATAAGGGAGAAAATCGAATCTTCTGTCCCGAGTGCGAAACTCTCACGTTCTTCGCAAGCAAAAAATCACTCGCGAACCATATGGTCATGCACACGAGTAAAGTTGCCTGCGAGTTTTGTGAAAAGTTGTGTGCGCCAACCTACCTACCAAAGCATCGAGCCAAGTGTCGTCAAGAAGCTGAAGAATCGACAGAAGACGTTGCGAGCGCGGAAGTTGATGCAGTTGTGTCCCAACCAATTGTCCCAGTCTATCATCCGCGACCAACTGGCTTAACACGATCGTCGCACGCTGCACCGTCGTCAACACAGACACAAGACAGCATGAAGGAGTTCGTCGAATGGCTCAAGAGTCCCACCGCTATCGGCAAGAAAACGTCGGTTCGGGATGTCACTGGCTTCATCAGCAAGTTCAGAACCATCCTCGGAAAGCTCTCCAAGTTCATGGATTGACATTCGACCAGCTCTTCTACCGCCTCAACCGATCCAGCTCGTGCGCAGTCTTGGTGGAACTCGCCACACCCAACAAGTTCTTCATGTGGTTGGCAAATGCCGATGATGGACGCCAACTCCAAGCAAGCACACTCTACAACTACGTCCGCACCTTGGTCGTCTACTTCCAGTGGAAGACCTACGGATTGGGAAGATCCGAGTTCACGAACGCACTCCAAGCAATCGAGCAGGTCCAGCAGAATTTGAACTTCCAGAAGAGGAACCTCCAACGAAACGTCGACAAACATGCGCGCTTCGCCAACTTCCCCACCATCCCGGACATCATCGACTTCATGCAAACTGAGCTTCGTTCGAAAGCAGGCGCTGCCAGAGTAGCTGTAACGGGGTTACACTGTAACATGGTTACGCACTTGTGTTGTGCCACACAACCAAACCGAACCTTGCGGTACGTAGAGTACGCGCAACAAGTTTAAGACCGAACCATGAGGTTCGTCGTACTTGCTCGAACCTTCACGGTGGAGCCGGCAGCCAGTCTGAGTGACGGCGCCTCCGATTGGATATAATTGAACATGCATTTCATCCAATCACATAAGACAACTAGCGTTAGTCTTTCATAGCCACTCATTGCCCCATGGGGAGTAATTACACTTGAGATTGCTATTGTTCATAGTTACATAAAGATAATCCAGGTTGTCCTCCAGAGGGCAACCTCCAACAAATAAACAGTTCCATTTTTACCGTTAACTAAAGCCTTTGGTTATCGACGGTTACTCTATAGAGACCTATAGGTAACCGATTGTTGCACTGCAGGAAGCAGGCAACCGCTCTCGGAACAGAGTCCTTGAGAGAAGCGTTGAATACGCTTCCTCACACACGTACCGTGCTGCGTAACTCGGAAGTGTCCGGTTACAGTAGCACTCGAGAATGCTTGTGTTGCTACATGGGAGATGTATGAAGCCTTGCGAGACTACATCCTCTTCGCTCTGCTCATAACGACTCCAGCGCAGCGTCTCCAAGTCTACAACGAGCTTAACGTCGATGAAATCGCGTACAAGAACGACTATGCAGTCCTGGCGCTCAAGAAACACAAGACCGACTACAAGTACGGTCCCGTGACTACCGCGCTACCGCCCCACTACCTGCAAGACTTCAAAGCGTACCTTGAAGCTCAACTCGACGTGGCCGCTCTCGCCTGCAAAAACCTCTTCGTCGGCAGAAATAGCAAGAAAGAAAAGTACTTGACCAAGCGCTTTCAAGATATCATCAGCAAGAAGTACAACATGGACATCGGTATCCGCGACTGCCGCACTCTCTTCGTCACATGGGCTTCCGACCACCTCGACTTGACCCAACGCTACGAGCTCTCGCGTGCAATGTGCCACAGCTTCCAGATGCAGCAAAGCAGCTACCGTGTCGAAGACCCAGTCAATCGAGCGATGCGCTCCGCAGACACAGTCCAAGCTCTCAGCGCGTTAAATGCAATGGACGCACAAAACCCAGTCACTCGCTTCCTTCCAGTCTGCAGTGCAGACTTGATTGACATGGAAGAGATCGACGAGGGAGAAGACAAGAGTGAGACAGAAGACCCCTTTGGAGACGTTCCGGATGACCTGCTTTTACAAGCGATGGATGAATACGAGAGTCAGCAGCAGTAAGAGACATCACCAAGCAAACACCGAGAGTATTAGAGTAGTAAGTGGGCGAACTAATTACCTCTGCATAAAGTAGTGTATCCACAACATAAAAACTGAATGAATATACGTCTGTATTGCTTCCACACCGACCTCCTTCCAATTTCTCTCACTCGTACGCACAACAACCACAGCTCACACACAAACACACTCGCGGAGATGCACTCATACCAACCCGCACTTGCCACACACACACGCGCACACACTCGACATGTTGCAATAAAACCAACACCTACACTGCACTTTTTTTGCCACCCGACTTCATATTCGGATTCCCCACATCAAACTACATACGACCATGTTGCTGTATCAATCTTCGGGTACACACCCACGTCGTAGGCACCATGAACGCATAGTATGCATTCTTGGAGGTAAGGTGCAATTTCTTTGTCCCACACCACTGGTTTCGGACTCGCCATATTTTGTTGCACCATCGACCAAGGTTTCAGCTCGTGAGGATGACTTGTTGTGTATGGTGTGTCCTGTCTTTTTTCTGTGCATGTTTCACTTGTTTTTTGTATGGTATAGTGTTTTCTAGTATAGTGCATGTTTCGCGACTCTGATTGGCCAAGTGGTTGTCGAGCAATGGTTGTGTTTGTGAAAGCAGTGATTTGATTGGCTGTTGGAGTTTTTTTCTGTTCGACATGTTGGTAAACCCTCGTGCTAAACCCATACACTTGCTTTTTGTATGTGGTGCAAGTGACTTGAAATTTGTATGGTGTACTGTGGGCATGTGGGTGCTAAACCCAGACACTTGAAATTTGTATGTGGAGCAAATGACTTGAAATTTGTATGAGGTGCAGTTATATGGCAATCCCGAGCCAAAAATGGTATGACATTTCGTTGAAAACGAGCTCGAACATGACAAGGTGCATTTAAATAGGAAACCCGAGCCAAAAATGGTATGACATGGTGCTGCTAACCCTACTGCACCAGTTTGTCTTGGTTTCAGTATACATGAATACTCGGTTTAGGGACCCTAAACCCTAAACCCGGCCCCCAGCCTCTCCGACCGGGCCAAACGGTGCTGCTCCTCGGCACCGGCGGCGTCTCGATCGCCGGACTGCAGTTTGCGAAGGCAGCAGGTGCCACTGCCATCATCACGTCGTCGTCCGACGAAAAACTGGCGTTTGTCAAGGAGAAATTTGGGGCGGACCACGTCATCAACTATCGCAAGACGCCGAACTGGGCTGAGGAAGTCATTCGAATCACCAGCGGTCGTGGTGTCGACCACGTTCTTGAGACGGGCGGCCCTGGCACCATTGAGCAAAGCATCCGTTCCTGCAAAGTGGGTGGTGTTGTAGACCTCATTGGCTTCCTTGCTTCGGCGGAGAAGCAGAGTCTTCCGGATGTCGCGATGCTGACGCTGTTCCACCAAGCGATCCTGCGTGGCGTGCAGGTCGGCAGTACGCAGTTGATGCGCGACCTCGTCCGCTTTGTGACCAACCAGAAAATCCAACCGCACGTCGACAAGTCGTTCTCGTTCTACGCTCGTGAGCAGGTGCATGAGGCGTTCGAGTATCTCCAGTCGAGCAAGCAGGTCGGCAAAATCGGCATCGAATTTTAGACGCGCATCAGAGAGTCCACACAGGCGACAGTCAACGACAGACACGCCACGCATCCAGTGAGGCTTTGGATCAACGTGATCTTTGTCCATGTGTTTTTTTTGTTGAAGTAAAAAGCAATTCACACGATTCAAACATTCAATTCAAATTGCAGTTTCGTTTTGTCGCACTGTATTCCTTCAATAAACCTCAAAACCTCACTCCGCTTTTGTCTCCGCGCTTTCATTATCCAATTTGCGGCGATGGAGAGCACGCCGGAAGACCTAGGGGATGCAGAAACTCAGCGTTACGTCTTCGTCGCATCGCCTCTAGAGTCGGCGAGCTCTCAAACGACGGAAGTGCTGGAAACACCGCTGGAGACACCGCTGCAGACGCCACTGCAGACGCCTCAGCAGACGCTGCCCCAATCGCCTCTGCTACCGCTTGCACAAGATTCCCAACAGTCGCCCTCCTCTCCGTTTCTGTCGCCGTCCCCTCCATCGATGGGGCTTCCCGAGTTCGTCTCCCCTACGCCGACTCCCTCGCCGACTCCCTCGCCATCACCACCCCCGTCAGAGCCAGTAGACCCGTCGCAGAGTCCGATGTCTTCTGCTGTTCAGCCTGTTGTGTCGGTAAGTGGTCGAGGAGAGGGACGCACTGCGGAACGGGCCATCGTTGCCGAGGGGCTCGGTGGTGCTTGTGACTCGTTCCAGCGTTCTTCTCCACCAACCGGATCGATTCGCGGGGTCTCTTCTGAAGGGGTCATCGTTGCTGGGTGGCCCAGTGGTGCTAGTGACCCCTTTCGCGAGGAGATCAAGCATACGAACCCGATCTGGTTGGATGACTATTTGCCGAACACAGCGGGTTGGAAGGTAGAGGGTATTGAGGTTTGTTTGTACGCGACGGATAAGCTCACCATCTTGAACACGTGTTATGTAGATTTGCTGGATCGAAATATGCGGGAGAAGTTTAGTTTTGATCGTAGTTTGTTTTACATTGATATATTTTTTCGATGGCGATTTTTCAGAAGAGGGGTGCGGCCGCGTGTGCATCCTGATGATTTGACGATCTCCTGGAGCGCGTTTGTCATCCAATTTTCAAGAGACCCATCGGCGTGGATCGAGAATCGGTACCTGAGAGAGTACGAGAAGTTCATGAACCGCTCTACACTCGGCCCGATAATGGCGGTCCATGAAGAATCGATGAAGATTGGGCAACGATGCGCCGTTCCTCCCGAGCTCAAGTGTTCGTTCTGCTACAAGGGTACCGCGCATATGCCACAACATACAAGATCGGCCATTTTGGCTCGAGTAGTATCGTCAGATTTTGCGACGGTCGAAGCGCCATTGCGTCAAGCCATTGAACGGTTGGATGAATGCGTAGCATCAACGTCTGCGGGATCAGCTCATGCATCACAAGCATCGCAAGTATCGACATCGACGGAGTTTGCGGAACTGCGTCGAGAGAACGAGGAGCTGCAAAGGAGGCTGGCAACAATCGCACAGACAGCTGCCAAAAGAAGAAGGCCGTAGAGTAATGTCAACGTGAAGCGTTTGAGGGTTTAGGGTCCCTAAACAGGCACAGTGCGTCCCTCTCTTTTGATAATGACATACAGAGAGCACGAGCCAAATGGCTCTCTATCAGGGCTCTCTGCTGCTGCTGCAAAGCAAGCTCTCTATCGGGTTTCTTCTTATCCATTTCGATGCACTCAATCTCTCTCTCTCCCTCTCGATCGTTTATTATCAGATGTCATATAGCGCATACTGAAACCGAGTGTGATTGTGGCTCTGTATCAGATGTCATATAGCGCATACTGAAACCGAGCGTGATTGTGGCTCTGTATCAGATGTCATATAGCGCATACTGAAACCGAGTGTGATTGTGGCTCTGTATCAGATGTCATATAGCGCATACTGAAACCGAGCGTGATTGTGGCTCTGTATCAGATGTCAAAGCGTTTGAGTAAAATCGTCAAGGATGTTCTCAATAAGTAAATTTTGGATGTTGACTGTGTTGTTGTGTGTGCACATTTGTGTTGAGTTGTTTTCTATCCTATTGAAAAATAAGCAGTTGGAGTCTAGGCTTCGTGCCTGATCGCACAGTCAAAAAAAGTGATATATCTGAGAGGGGTTTCGGCGTTCAGTGAAGGCACACTGTAAATCAACTCCCATGTTTTCGAGTAAACGATCAATGGCCAGACATTCATGGTATTTCACAAAACTGCCCACATGGCAGCTGCAAAAATTACTCTAATTGTTTGAGCCTGCAGCTTACCTCACTCAAACATGTAATAACTCTTGGAAAACAACAAAAAAGATATTATTCTTGAAGCATTATCCACTCATATTTTCCAGTGGTGATTTCATACGAGAAAAACGTTGGCGAAGCCAAATTTTATCTAGCGGCAACGTATCATGGTCTAAAACACAAAACCCTCACACATCGCATTTCCGAGCCAGTTGCGATGAGATGGCCGGGGACACCCTCGCCGGCGGATTCGTTTCGTTTCGTTGTGGAGAAAATTTGACCGCACATCATGGGACTGGTTTTTATCGCAACCTCGTATTTTCTTAGGTATATTTAGAGCTCAGGATCGTCTTTAAAAGTTAAATATTGGCTCAGTGGTGAGCCAATTAAACAAATCTGTTCCAAAACAGAGAATGACGGATGGAAAGTTTACTGTGAAGATTATTCGCTTATCTCAGGGCAGCTTGGACTGGCGGGCGTTAAAGGATCAGACTGGTAGTTGAATGGGTTGGCGAGTGGATTGTGTTGATGGGTGGATCCGTTTAGTGGCTGGGCCAGTCTGTTGGATCGGCCAGTCGCAGATGGGTGGTTGGAATTGTCTCAGCGCGCCGCCACGTGTTCAACGAGCATTGTTTCTGCTCTATGGGTCTCATTCGCAGAGTTGTTCTGTACCAGACAGTTGTCGACCGCACAAGTGCATGCCGAACGCTTTTGCTGTGTGCTTGGGAGTGATGCGTGTGCTGTCGTTTTATTGCGTGTGTAGAGATCGAGCGGAGCGAAGCTATCGCTGTTATTGTGGGCTGATTTGTGATGAACAGCAGGAAACGGCGGATACGAAGAAAGTGATATGCGGACCAAGAGACCCAACACAGAGTGCGCCATACCTGATATGGTGAAAGAAAGCGGCGCTGAAAACTACCCAATTCGTTTTATCAAGGAAACGCTCTCAAATTGGAGAGCGTTGAAAGCACGAAACCTGAGAGCTACCCAGCTTAAATTCGCGACAGAGGTAAATGCCAACCTTTTGACGTTTCGCAGCTGGTTGACGAAGTCCAAGCAAATATTTGCAACAGCAAATGGCGAAACAATTTATGCAGAGCGGAAGAACTTTTCATTGGCAAAGAGGCAAGCGATTGAGTGTCTTATCCAGAGACTCCGTGACATGGATCGCATTTTACTCAGCGATGTGGTGGAATGCATCCAGAAGCAGGCTCCAGAGCTTCTGCAAGGGAACACGTACGACAACCGGAGACGCATTTCAGAGCGCGTTATCAAGAAGGCACTCGCTACCGCGAATGGGTTCAACAAAGTATCGGCAAATATTGGCGCTGTGCTTCGCGACCGCTGTCTCAGTGTGATGAACGCAACATGCAGCTGCAAGCGGAAGCGCGGATCTCGCTGTCAAAACCGGTCGAAGAATGTCGAGTGTGGGGATTCGACATGTTCAGTGGGAAACCAATGTACCGACCGTGCTCTTCAAGATCTCCAATGCGCTGCCACAATTGTTCGGGAAAGCGGTGCTGATGGGCGTGGTTTATATGCGAGTGAGAGCATTGCAAAGGGTGTATTTGTGGCGGAGTTTGTGGCGGAGTTGATATGCGAGTCAGAAAAGAAAGCTCGTCATTCGCGCCACCGAAACGTGTACGCGATTGGAATATCCGACACAGTGATCATCAACCTATCTCGACACGCCAACAATGCCCGATTCAAGAATCATTCGCGTAACCAGATTGCAAAAGTAGACGTGGTTGATCTGCAATTCGTTACGGATTGCTGTTTTTTCGATCAAACCCATCAAGGCAGGGGAAGAAATTATGTTTGATTACAGAGAGGACTGCTAGTTCAGCAAAAGCAATTGTGGATGCCAGGACTAAGTCACTTGTTGAGGATGTAGTTTTTGGTTGCATTTAAAGCAAATTAATCCTTTCGTGAAATAAAACCGCACTCTCCGAACTGTATACTTTTTCGAGTCTTCGAGTTAACGTTGACTCTACAAATCAACGACAGCCAACGTGTGTATCGCGATATCGGTACAGCTTATTGTACCCCCAACGATTCATTCTAAACACTGGGTCGCCTGAAACGATGCAGTCACAGGCCGCATACACCTGTGTATGCTGTCACTTATGAACACGATGCGAACACAAGATATACTTCCCCCTCTGCGACACTCAGTTTCACCATGAACACGAAACATACGATGTGAACACAAAATTTGATTTTCCACCCAAAACAAATAAAAGGGAAACTATCACAGTTGAATATGTGTTGTCCCAGGTGGCAAGATGCGTATTTGACTTGTAAGTCGCCGCTCCTTTGCAAGAAGAATACGGTCCAGGATGTGGAACACGCGGGATTTTCAGACTGGTGATCTGTTAAACATGCAAGAGTTGAGGTAGAAACACATTTATTGGACTGTCAATTTATTGCTTATTGTATTCAAACCCATAATTAGTTTTGGCACCACTCGAAGAAAGATTGCAGTCGGTCTGGGCTTGCGGATACAATTTTGAAAGTGAGATTGAGTTCGTTACCATTAAGGCAAATCCTATTGGAATTTGTTCTGTTGGATCAATGTTTGTCTGCTCAATATCGACCTCGAGCAGAAAGAGGCGAATTGTCTCGTCCCACAAGCGCGACGCTTGCTTCAAAACGTAGAGACTCTTTCGCAGTCTGCAAACGAGTTGATTATCAGTGAATGCCGCTGGGTTGTCGGTGTCCTTGACGCAGTTCTTGATGTGGATCTCAAGCGACCCTTTCAGGGCCTCCACGAAGATTGCTTTTACAAGGTCTCAGTTCAGCAAGGCAGTGTCCACGTCCCACTGCTGGAAGTGCATCGTTTCAGTGCAACTCTCCGCGAGTAATGTTCGGACCAATTTCAGAGTAGCGTCCGGTGCATAGGTCTCTTCATGACCAATGTCATCCCGTTTTGCTGCGGAGTGTGCGGCACAGCCTACTCGCGCTTGATATCACAGGCACTCAAGTAATCGACAAAGCGCTTGCCGGTGTAGTCGCCACCATTGTCTGACCTGTGACGCTTGATCTTGTTGTCGGTCAGGTTCTCGGGCTCGGATTTGTAGATCTTGAACTTGTCGAGGGCTTCCGATTTCTTCTTCATGAAGTAGACCGACACATGTCGAGTGCAGTCATCAACGAACACAATCGCATAGGGACTTTCTCCTGGGTCTTGGTTTGCGTTGGCTCCATCATGTCAGTGTGGACCAACTCAAGCACCCACTTGGTCTTCACCTTGTTCGCAGGTTGTCGACAGCCATCTTTCCCATGCAGCATCCTTCGCAGACTTCTTCAACTGTATCTTCACTCTTGATCGCAGGAAGTCTTTCAGTCATCGTTCTGAGATTCTGGTATCGCTGGAAACGGATGTGGCCGAGCTTGGTATGCATTAGTTCCCACTCGGAGCATGCATTACCATTCAGCCGGCGGCACGCTTCCCTCAGCACGGTGCGGACCTTGTAGATAATGCCATCGCGCTTCTGGTCATGACCGTTTCTTGGCCAAACTTAAAGCCGCACTTGTATCGACCGAACTCAGCTCTCACCCCCTTCTCGGCGAGTTCCGAGACTGAGAGCAGGTTCCCGTCAAATGCCGGAATGTAGAGCACATCGGACAGCGTGATCTCGACGCCATCTTGCACCTTGAGACACCCGTCCGTGATGACGATCTGGATCGGGGTCGACAAGCTCTGCATGGTCACACAATTTTCGCGTCGACTTGTCATGTGAGCTGGCTCCTGAGTCCACCAGCCACACAGACTTGCCGAGGCTCATCGCAGCTGCAGCAGCGTACCGGTGCTCAGTCCTTTCAGCAGCTCGGCGGTCTTGCTGGTCTTCGAACTTCTTTTTGCGACAGTCGGCCTCCTTATGACCGACCTTCTTGCAGTTGTTGCACTTGCTGTTGAAGGGATTCAAGTTGTTCGAGTTCCCGTTGCGGAGCATCTCGTTTGCAAACACGTTTTCGGTCAGAGCACTGCTATAGCCACTGGGGCCGGCCTCGTAGCGTGACGTCAAGGTAGAATCTGGCACGTTTTACCGAGCACGTGGACCGGTTCAAAGAGCTCGTGACGAACCTCGAGATAATTAACAAGACCGTCGAGGAGACTCGCCAAATCGTGCTCCTTGGCACTCTCCCCTTTTGATCTCCAGCGATACGGAGTACACGATCAACCTCGGCTTGAGCCAACAGATCGAGTCACTCTATGTAGCCGACCCCAGTGGCTATAGCAGTGCTCTGACCGAAAACGTGTTTGCAAACGAGATGCTCCGCAACGGGAACTCGAACAACTTGAATCCCTTCAACGGCAAGTGCAACAACTGCAAGAAGGTCGGTCATAAGGAGGCCGACTGTCGCAAAAAGAAGTTCGAAGACCAGCAAGACCGCCGAGCTGCTGAAAGGACTGAGCACCGGTACGCTGCTGCAGCTGCGATGAGCCTCGGCAAGTCTGTGTGGCTGGTGGACTCAGGAGCCAGCTCACATGACAAGTCGACGCGAAAATTGTGTGACCATGCAGAGCTTGTCGACCCCGATCCAGATCGTCATCACGGACGGGTGTCTCAAGGTGCAAGATGGCGTCGAGATCACGCTGTCCGATGTGCTCTACATTCCGGCATTTGACGGGAACCTGCTCTCAGTCTCGGAACTCGCCGAGAAGGGGGTGAGAGCTGAGTTCGGTCGATACAAGTGCGGCTTTAAGTTTGGCCAAGAAACGGTCATGACCAGAAGCGCGATGGCATTATCTACAAGGTCCGCACCGTGCTGAGGGAAGCGTGCCGCCGGCTGAATGGTAATGCATGCTCCGAGTGGGAACTAATGCATACCAAGCTCGGCCACATCCGTTTCCAGCGATACCAGAATCTCAGAACGATGACTGAAAGACTTCCTGCGATCAAGAGTGAAGATACAGTTGAAGAAGTCTGCGAAGGATGCTGCATGGGAAAGATGGCTGTCGACAACCTGCGAACAAGGTGAAGACCAAGTGGGTGCTTGAGTTGGTCCACACTGACATGATGGAGCCAACGCAAACCAAGACCCAGGAGAAAGTCCCTATGCGATTGTGTTCGTTGATGACTGCACTCGACATGTGTCGGTCTACTTCATGAAGAAGAAATCGGAAGCCCTCGACAAGTTCAAGATCTACAAATCCGAGCCCGAGAACCTGACCGACAACAAGATCAAGCGTCACAGGTCAGACAATGGTGGCGACTACACCGGCAAGCGCTTTGTCGATTACTTGAGTGCCTGTGATATCAAGCGCGAGTAGGCTGTGCCGCACACTCCGCAGCAAAACGGGATGACATTGGTTATGAAGAGACTGTAACGAGTCGGAGGTCTTCTGAACGCTGATTGGTCGAAAGTCGGAAAGTCGGAACTTGATTGGTCGAAAGTCGGAGAACGGTGGAGTGGATCGGAGGAGGAGGTGGCGACTTGATGGCAAAATGGAAAGTGAATTGAATGGAGGACTTAGTTCGCTAGCGCTACGTCTAAGCCTCCCTGCATGCATGCCTATCCTTTTCTTCAACTGATTACGATTTTTCTTCCTATCCAGGTGTCCTGCCTGCACCTGTATTTTTATCTGACTAGTTCCATATAACTGTATATATTAGTGTTACATATGAATGAGAGCCTGACCTCGGACTCGAGGTCAGGCACACGTTACACATGCCACGACGCTCCGCACGCTAGGCACGTGCGAAGTCAGGCACATGCCGATCCTACGCGCGTGCCTGGCGTGCGAGGTCAGGCACACGTGACATCCCCCCAGACTTGACTTCGCGTTGGGAGTCTTCGAACTCTTGAAGGATTCGATGCCAATGCGAAACATGTCGGATGTTCTTCTCGTATTCCCACGTACTCTCGTGCACAGGATACCCGAGCCACTTGACCAACCACATCATCTGGCGGTTGTGGGTTTTTCGGCGAAGTAAGGCTTCCACTACGTGCAGAGCTTCTCCAGTCTCGTCGTCGAGGATGACGGGGGCTGCTTTAGGTATTGGTCTTGTGTAAAACTTGGTTGGATTCTCAACGTAGTGGCTAAGCAACTCCACATTGAACGCTGGATGCAAACGCTTCATGTTTGGAGGCAATACCAAACGGACCACATTCTTGTTCACCATGGTTTCGATCTTGAATGGTCCCACCTTCTTCGCTGCCAACTTTGCCTTTTGGAGTGAAGTGCTTCGAGCGACTGTCTTCAAAGGTAGATTCTTCGTATCCAACATAACGAGATCGCCAGCTTCAAATTCTACCTCGCGACGCTTCCTGTCGTAGTACCTCTTCTGGCGCTCTTGAGCTTGCTTGAGATTCTCTTGGGCTAGCTTGATGACTTGTTGGCGCTTCTCCGCAAAGTTTTTGGCAAACTCAGCGACATCTACTTGTTGGATGGTTCCGTCTTCGACGCCAAACTCTTGGGCAATTAGATTGCGCACTTTTCTTCCTGTGTCGACCTCAAACGGTGTGAACTTGGTCGACTCATTAACGAGAGTTGCATGAGCAAACTCGATCGCGCCAAGGTGGCTCACCCAATCGTCTCCATGGTATGACACCATGCATCGCAGCGCATCTTCCAACACGAGGTTCTGACGTTCAGTTTGTCCGTCTGCTTGTGCGCGATGCGATGTAGTCATGCTCAGCTTGATACCCATGAGCTTGGTTAGCGACTTCCAAAAGTCCGATGTGAACTTTGGATCGCGGTCACTGATGATGACTTTCGGCAAACCGTGGTGACGAACAACTGCCTCGAAGAACACTTTGGCAGTAGCTTCGGCATCAGCTGTCGAGTGTGTTGGATGATACTTCGGACGTTTCGACAACTTGTCCACCGTGACAAAGATGGCATCAAAACCTTCGGACACTGGAAGTCCTGTGATGAAATCCATCGACACAACATCCCAGCACTCTTGAGGTGTCGGAATTGGCATCATCAAGCCGATCTTCTTCCGATTGTTCGATTTCCATCGAGCACACGTCTGACAACTGCCAACATACTCATGAATGTCCTTTTCCATAGTGGGCCAGTAGTACCATTGAGCTGCCTTTAACTGTGTTCGACGAACCCCTGGATGAGCAGCCACTGGAGCATCATGGAACTCTTGAATAACATCAGTGATCAACTTGTCCGAGTTTGGGACACACAATCGCAATACCGGGTGCTTCGTTCGCAAAAACAGAAGACCATTGCGCTTCTCGAACTTATCGTTCCCTTCGCGACTCTGCCACACCTTGGCAAAACTTGGGTCGCGGGCATAGCCAGCATGAAAGGATTTCTTCGTCGCTTCGGACAAGTGAACACTTGCCCACTGTGTGTCGACGGTGTGGACTTGCTCTTGCCGTACTGCCACGGCGCGTCTCTCCCCCCGAAAGTCCACAGCGGAGAGGAAGACGGAGCAATCTGAATCAGGCAAGTGGCGTAGAAATGCCGCAGATACCACAAGACGAGAAATAGACTGCGACCGAATATGACACGCATCATCGCAAGCGTGCACTTCGGGAGTCGAAACCATGATGGATTCATCAGATGGCTTGTCTTCTTCCAGTCCTGGTCGAGACAAGGCATCAGCAACCACATTGGTACTGCCTTTCACATGGTGCAGGACAAAATCAAACTGAGAAAAGAATGTCAGCATCCGCGCAAGCTTGGGAGTCACCTTCGGTTGATGAAGCATCCACCGACATGCTGAATTGTCCGTAAACACATCGAACTGGCGACCATGAAGGTAGTGTCGCCACTTGGACAACGCGATCTTGATTGCAAGTAGCTCCTTCTCATGAGCAGGCCATTTTTCCTCATAGTGCCCGAACTTCTTCGAATAGAACGCAATGGGAGCGTCAAACCCGTCGATCTTTTGAGACAAGACACCGCCCATGCAGTAACCCGAGGCATCCGTTGTGACCGTGAACCGACAGTCAAAGTCAGGTAAACGCAACGTCGGAGCCTGTTGCAGAGCCAACTTCAATGCACGAAAGGCGTGATCGTGTTCGGATGACCATGTCCACTTTGCATCCTTCTTAATCAGCCTATGCAATGGCAACGCAATCCGCGCAAAGTCGCAAATAAACCGACAATAGTATCCGGCGAGACCGAGAAAACTCAACAATGTCTTCTGCGTCGTCGGAGCAGGATACTTCTCGATCGCGGTTGTCTTCTTTGCGTCGACTTGGATCCCTTCAGCCGTGACTGTGTGACCGAGGAAATGGACACTGGACTTGCCGAACTCGCGCTTGGACAGGCGAGCGTATAACTTCTCATGACGGAGGACTTCACAGACCATCGCCAGATGTTGCGCATGATCTTTCATCGAGCGGGAGAAGATACAGATGTCGTCGAGATACACGACAACTAACTTGAATTTGCCAAAGAGTACTCGCATAAGGCGAGACCAAACTCCTGGCATTCCAGCCAATCCCATCGGAGCAACACACCATTGGTACGTTTCCTTTTGCGACCTAAAAGCCGTGTAAGGACGACTGTCAGGCTTCACGCGCATCTGGAGATAACCTTGCGCGAGGTCGATCACCGTGAATACCGTCGCACCGAGCATCTGATCAAAGAGTTCCTCTATGTGTGGTAGAGGAATCTTGGGGATCTTCGCCTGGCTGTTGACATACCGATAGTCGATGACCCAACGTATCGGCACCTTTGTGTTGCCACTGCGCAGCCATTCAGCGCACTTCACAGCCGTACCCGTCGCGGGATCCTTTTTTGGAACCCCGAAGATATTGGAGATCCATGGGGAGTTCGATACTTCAATCCATCCCTTCTTCACATTGTCGCGAACGAACTCTTCCAACGCGTCTTGCTCTGTCTTGGACAGACGAAACGGCGGACGCGAGCTTGGCACTGCGTCTGGCTTCGGCTGGAGCTCAAAGTTCACAGCACGCTCTGGCGGTAAGCCATCCGGAAGTAACTCCGGGAAACAGTCCGCGAACCGATCAATGACAGGTTTCAACTCTGGCGGGACGACTGGAGAAATGTCGTTAACTGCGGACACCTTTACGGCGAACAACTCTTCATACTCTGCATTCTTGATCTTGGAGCAGATTTCACTACCGCTGCGCTCACACACCGATGTGTCTTCCGGCAATGCAAACGTCTGCTTTCTCCAATCAATGATCGGGTTGTGCTTGACGAACCATGGCTGACCGAAGATGACATCGTGGCTGTTGGGTAGATCCCATTCCGTAAACTGCATTGCCTCAAACTTCTTGTCTTGTACTTGGCACGATGCTTCCACCTCGTTCACTTGTTTCTTGGTCCTTCTGCCGTCGAATCCTTGCGCTTCGATCACTGCTGTATTCAGCACTTTCTTCACCAACCCACGCTGGATCAGGTTGGTCGAGGCGCCGCTGTCAATTAAAATGCGCACATCATTACCATCAACACGGCCGTTCACCACGAACAGGTTGCTCTTACGCGCAATGCCCACTGCGTTTAGCTCCGCATTGTCAAACACAATGGGATAATCCACTTCATCCACTGTCGCCAGGTTGTGCTCAACCATCGGACTTGATCGACGAGCTCGCTGTGTCGGACGCTGATATCTTGAGTTGCGCGTCGTCTGCGGCGCGCTCGCTTGTCTCTGCTGGCGCGGTGCACGACACTCTGACGCTCGATGTCCAGGTCGATTGCAATTGAAACAAAGGCGCTGACGCAAACACTCTTCACGACCCAAGACTCGGACATTGTCCACTTCCATCGGACTTGCACCATTCAGTCGGTATTGGCGATTGTCGAAACGCCTGTACCTAGGTTCTGAGTGGGACCGACCTCCATCCGCAGAGCGACGATGCGAACGGTCATAGTCCAACGCTAGAGTGATGGCTTCCGACAACGTAGAACATCGGCGATAGCGCACCTCTGTTCGGATCGCTGGAGCTAATCCTCGCACAAAATACATGATCTTGTCGAGCTCACTCATCTCTTGTACTTGTGTGATAACATGCCTAAAACGACTGACGTAGTCGTCAAGGCCTCGACTCTAACCCTGGGATAGCTCACCCAACTGGTCACGCAAACGCTCTTGTAGATCGGCGGGAATAAATTCGTTTCCTAGTTCTAGGAAGAATTGGTCAACCGTCTCAATCTCTGTCTTCTTCACAATGAACCACTGGGCAGCTCCCTGCCGCAGGGTTCCTCCCAACATCGCCAAAAGGCGTGGCTGTAGGCTAGCATCCTGTCTGTCAATGTTCCTCGCCTTTAAATAGTCTCCGACTTGCTTTTTATATAACTGAAACGACTCTTGTAATGCTCCACTATACACCGGTAATTTACATCCCTCTAATATTATGTAACGGGGTTACACTGTAACATGGTTACGCACTTGTGTTGTACCACACAACCAAACCGAACCTTGCGGTACGTAGAGTACGCGCAACAAGTTTAAGACCGAACCATGAGGTTCGTCGTACTTGCTCGAACCTTCACGGTGGAGCCGGCAGCCAGTCTGAGTGACGGCGCCTCCGATTGGACATAATTGAACATGCATTTCACCCAATCACATAAGACAACTAGCGTTAGTCTTTCATAGCCACTCATTGCCCCATGGGGAGTAATTACACTTGAGATTGCTATTGTTCATAGTTACATAAAGATAATCCAGGTTGTCCTACAGAGGGCAACCTCCAACAAATAAACAGTTCCATTTTTACCGTTAACTAAAGCCTTTGGTTATCGACGGTTACTCTATAGAGACCTATAGGTAACCGATTGTTGCACTGCAGGAAGCAGGCAACCGCTCTCGGAACAGAGTCCTTGAGTGAAGCGTTGAATACGCTTCCTCACACACGTACCGTGCTGCGTAACTCGGGAGTGTCCGGTTACAACTGGTAGCACTAGTAGTCAATCTACGACCCGGCAGAGGTGACTGCCTGAATCGCTTCCTCAAGGATTCATAATGGCGTCAATTGACCCTGCGCAGTTCCCGCACCTCTCGGCTGAACACCGGAGTGTGCTGACCCGAATGGCACAAGCGCTAGGCGACCAAGTCGCTCTAGACGTGCTCTCGGCGTCGCCGGAACAGCAAATCTTTCGACTCGAGCAGTTCGAGAACTTCTCGAACGCTCAGCGCCTCGAAGGAGAACGAAGTGCGCAAGCACAAATGCAAGCCACCGCAAGCTTGACCGCAGAGATGCTGCGCTCAGCTGCTGAGTCGCGCGAAGCGCTCGAGCGAGTGGTATCTGTGGTTGCTGGTGCAGCCACGTCTTTGTCGAGTGCGGCTTCTGCGCCTCAGACACCCACGTCCCAAACTCCCCGCCCAAGAGCTGTCAAGATCGACGCTCCGAAATTCGATGGTGCGGATGGCGACAAGCTCATCCACTGGCTGCTCGCCGTGGAGCGTTGCGCCAAGGCTCAGCTCATCGACAGCAACGAGCAGATGGTGTCTTACGCCATCTCGAACCTGCGCGGTCGAGCGTCGGAATGGGCATTCTCGACGTTGCTCACCGATGAGTGTGCATTCGACACGTGGGATATTTTCCGTGCGAGAATCACCGCCATGTATCAGCCTCCGAACAACGAAGTGCTGTTGCAAGGTCGTTTCTTCTCCTTGAAACAAGGGAAGCTCTCACTGGAACGATACATCCAGGAGATGAGAAGCCTGTGCGCGGCGATCACGACCAGCCCTTTGCCTGAGTCTGTGAAAGTGCCTGCGTTTCTCAACGGCCTCAACAGTGGACCAGCGCGTCAGGAGTTGTACCGACGCTTGCCGGCCACGATGGAAGATGCGATCCGCATTGCGCTCGTTGAGCAGCAATCGTTCAGAGTCAGCCGACCTGATTGGAACGCTGGCCGCCACAACGGTGCGCATCACAGCCACCGAGCAGTCACGAATGAGCGGCGCTTCCATGGTCCGACACCAATGGATCTCAGCAGCGCCGAAGTGACCTGCTTTAACTGTGGCAAGCGGGGACACTATCAGTCGAAGTGTCCCGCTCCAAGGCAGCCCGCTCCTCGCACTGGAAATCAGGCGAGAGACTACCAAACGCCGCGCGGCAACCACGCTCACCGAGGTGGCAGATCCGCTGTGGCAAGAAAGGGAAACGGAATGTCTCAGTAGAAGCGGGACGCTCTACTGAGACAGACTCTATAGCTTCGGCGTCGCCGACTACTAGAGTCGTGCAGATGGGAAGCTTAGTCCCAGGAGCTCTTGACAACAAGGCTCCGAGTGAGATGTTGGTATATAGCGCCGATGTGAAGGCTATGAGAAGAAAATGACGGTTCTTGTTGACTGCGGTGCGTCACAGAACTTCGTCTCGAAGGCAGCTCTGGAACAGAGTCTGCAAGCATATGAGCGACTTGTCCACAGTGGCAAGCGCGAGAAGATGATCGTACGTCTGGCCGATGGGTCGACAGTACACACTGAGGGGGTTCAAGTCGAACTCTCTTTCAGTTTTTGCGACTTTGTCTGCAAAGAAACGTTCGTGGTACTAGCGATGGGGTCGAGGTACGACCTCATCCTAGGGATGCCTTGGCTGGCGAAACATCAGCCTTGGATCGATTGGCGAGCACGCACAATCGGAAGCTCCACCCCTTCCTCTGATGAAGAGCGAAGGTTGCGGGAAAATTTCCACGCAATGGATGCGAGCTTTGAACACGCTGTGGCAGGGAGCCCAGCAGGAAGACATGCGGCGGCAGCGAGCCCCGCTCAAAACACTCACGCTGTGGCAGGGAGCCCAGCTAGAAGATGCGCTGAGGCAGGGAGCCCAGCAAAGAGATCAACTGCGGCAGGTAGCCCAGTTTGTGCGGAAGCGCCAGAAAGTCCAGACGTGGACACTGGTGCGCAAGTGTGCGGCTCCAGAGCACCCGAGCCAGCCCCCGCAAGTGACAGCGACAGTACAGGTGTACACGCGTCAGCCAGCTCGTACCACCCTGACGGTGCAGTACTGGAGCTCAGAACCGCGAGGTCGCGTGTTCGCATCAACCGACGAGGGCGACGCAAGTTGTCAGCTCGCGAGAGAGACAGTGCATTGGCATCTGTTGCTGAGGAAACGGCCGCCTCGCATATGATTGCCCCATCTCTCAATGCAGCTGCAACTTCGCTGCGCGCCTTCGACAGGATCTCGGATCCGTCGATAGATCGCGCTCACGTTGACGTGGCGCTCAGACGCGCGAAGCGCAGTCCGGAAGCAAACGCATCAGACGAAGTGTTCTTCGCTGAATTTGCGGCGCTCCATGAGCTGCCGAGTACCGCTGAGGCGATCGTATCCCTCGAAGAAATGAGCTATGAGCTCTTTCTTACGGATCTAGAGCGTGATCAGATCCGCGAGATCGTCGTTCCGACTGCGTTCACGCGTAGCGAACTATGCACCTCGTCCACTGCGGATGAGAGTGTTTTGGAGCCAGACAAACAGAAACGGTTTGCTGCTCAGGATTGGGACGCCGTGAAAGGCAGTCCATACTTTGACTTATTGTGGGAGTTCAAAGATGTGTTTCCCGACAAAGTGCCAAGTGCCCTGCCCGTTGATCGTGGCGTACGGCACGAGATTGATCTCGAGCCCGGGAGCAAATATTGCGTGACCAGACAATGGCCGCTGCCCCGCGAGCAGGTTGAGGCAATCGACGAGTTCTTCGCGAAACGAGCCCTCGCCGGTCATGTGAGAGAAAGCAAGTCTCCACATAGCTCACCCACGTTTTGTGTGCGGAAAGCGACTGGTGGCTGGCGCATTGTTCACGCCTTCAACAAGCTGAACGCCGCCACCATTCCGGCACAAACGCCGATCCCAAGGAAGGATGTCTTGATCGACTCCATGGGTGGCTCGACAGTGTTCTCCGCACTGGATCTGATGGATGGGTTCTATCAGATCCTCATGCGAGAGAGTGACGTTCCCTTGACGGCAGTAAGCACACCCAGCGGGATGCTGTGGGAGTGGCTCGTTATGCCGCAAGGTTTGAAGAATGCACCAGCGACGTTCAACCGTCTGGTAACGCATCTTCTGCGTCTTCATCGTGCGTATGCACCGAGCTATTTCGATGACATCTTCGTGCACAGTCGTGCCGAAGGAGATCTCAGTGCCGTTGACGTGCACAAGAGACATTTGCGCTCAGTGTTGCAGTGCTTACGAGACAACAGTCTGTATTGCAACCTGAAGAAATGCATCTTTGGCGCCTCAGAGATTCCGATCCTGGGCTGCTATGTTGGCAAAGCTGGCGTCCGCGCGGACCCAGAGAAGATCAAGGCGATCGCCGACTGGCCGATCCCAAAGAATGTCAAGGACTTGCGCAAGTGGCTTGGCTTGGCAAATTACTTGCACAAGTACAGCCACAACTATGCGGCAAGAGTCCGTCCACTCACGCATCTCTTGAAAAAGGATGTCGAGTGGGACTGGACAAATGATGTCATGAATGCATTCATTGACGTGAAGGAGTCGCTCGTTCGCGCTCCTGTCCTGGCGTTGCCGGACCACACGAAAGCTTTCAGTGTCGTGTGCGATGCCAGCGATTTTGCAATCGGCTGTGCACTGATGCAGAAGGATGATGACGGCCATAAGCGCGTCGTATCATACCAAAGCAGACTGCTTAAGGCAGCTGAAAAGAATTATCCTGTGCACGACAAGGAGCTGCTTGCGATCAAGTACGCCCTCTTGAAGTTCAGGGTCCACCTTTTGGGTGCGACACCGTTCGTTGTGTACACGGATCACGCGTCCTTGCGGACCGCGATTAATTCCCCCCATTTATCGCAGCGAATGGCGCGATGGCTTGCATTCTTCTCCGAGTTCAACTTTCGGGTCGAATACAAGCCGGGAAAGGAAAATGTTCTGGCGGACGCGCTCTCGCGCCGTCCAGATTACGAGTCGAGCGCTGACAGCAGCTCTGACGCCCTGTGTTTGGAGCGCACTCCTGATCTCATGCATCTGAGCATCAGTCGAGTGCAAACAAAGCTCAAGGACAATATTCAGTCGCTTTATCCAAAGGACGATGAATGTCGCTTGTTGATTGCTCACTTTGACGGCTCGTCCAAAGAGTCATTGCCTGCCAAACTCGAGTCAAAGCTTGCTCGGTTTAGTTACCACGACGGGTTGTTGTGGCATCGACTGTCCAACTTTGATTACCCGCGTGTGTATGTACCGCATGACCAGGATCTGAAACTTTCGATCCTGCATGAGTTTCACGATGCACCAGCGAGTGGGCATCTCGGGCGTGAAAAGACCTTCTTGCAAGTGTCTAATGTGTTTTGGTGGCCACACCAATACAAATGGGTGGCCAATTATGTACGCTCATGCGAACAGTGCCAGCGCGTGAAGCCTGCGGGCAAGAACAAAGCGCCGCTGCATCCGCTGCCGATTCCGCAAGACTGCTGGAAGTCGGTCAGCATGGATTTCGTCTTCGGTTTCCCGGAAGACAAGGCGCGCAACACAGGCGTCGTCGTGTTCGTCGATCGACTGAGCAAAATGGTGCACGTTGCACCCGTGCGCAAGCATGTCACTGCGCAAGAGACGGCGTGCCTATTTTTAGAGCACGTGTTCCGCTATCACGGCTTGCCCGAGTCTATTGTATCAGACCGGGACCCGCGTTTTACCGCTGCCTTTTGGCGCGAACTCTTTCGCCTGCTCGGCACAGATCTGGCGTTGTCCACTGCCGATCACCCCGAGACAGACGGGCAAACTGAGCGCGTGAACCGTGTCGTCGAGGATATTCTTCGCAGCATCGCTGTCGATCATCCCCGCGACTGGAGCCGCTGGCTGCCGTATGCCGAGTTTGCTATAAATAGCAGCGAGCACGCCTCTACGGCCGTGACTCCGTTCTATTTTAACTCGCTGCGGCACCCGCGCGTACCCGCCACTCTGTTCGAGGGCGTCGAACGTTCTGTGGTGGGAGGGCAACTCGCTGCGCTCGATGTGAGCGCGCGATCTCCGTCACCGGACGTGGCGTCGACCGCTCACGTGGACGCGCGCGATCGCACAGGCGGCGCATCGCGTTCCGAATCTGTCACGGTCTTACCGGACAGCACGCAGAGTATTGACATGTCGGGCACGGAACTGAGTTACGGTACACGTGTCCCTAAAGATGGATCACCCACGGTACTGAGTTACGGTACTCGTGTCCCTAAAGATGGATCACCCACGGTACCGAGTTACGGTACTCGTGCCAAAAATAGCCAGTCTCAGATGGAATCAGGCGACTGCTCGTGTGAGCGTCAGCCACGAATGGAAGGACGCGCGGTGTCACCCACCGGCGCAGAAATAGATCTCTCTGCAGCACGCGCTGCGAGAGCAACGAAAAAGCAAGACAAAGCCGTCGCGGCAGCGCGGCAATTTGTTGATGAACGCGCAGCATTGTTGCGTCGCGTACGCGACCAACTAGCTGCTGCGCAAGACAAGCAAAAGCTCTACGCCGATAAATCGGGTAGAAAGAACAAACAAACGTTTTGTGTGGGTGATAAAGTGCTATTGAGCATTAAAAACCTACCAAACGATGCAGTCACAACGCTCCCCAGCGGGAGTAAGTTGTTGCCACGATTTACCGGGCCATACACTGTTGTGGAGAAGATTGGAGACTTGAATTACAAGCTCGATCTCCCAACGCGAATGGCAACGCACCCCGTGTTCTACGTGGGTTTGCTTAAGCGCTACCATGACGCTACTGCGGATTTTTATCCCAGTCCGGGAGAACGTCGGTCTCATCAGGGGGCTCAGACGCCGCCCATCGAGACACGAGCGCGTTGTGCCTCTCCCAAAGCGTCTTCACTCGCGGAGCGTACCTCGCTTGGAAGTGCTTCCCGCGGACATGGTACTCCTCCAGCATCCGACGAGCTTCCTTCAGCTCCGTCTCAAGCGCTGTCACCCTCTGCTTCAACAGCGAGGTTTCGTCCAGATATTGCTGGCGAAGGGTACGGACGGCTTGCTGTAGCGCCCCCAAAGACGATGCGTTCGCGTGAACCATCTTAACCACCGCATCTGGTGCAACCACCGATGCTGAAGCGAAGTAGGGCGCCACCTGTCCCGCTGATTGACAAGCATGGACAGCGCCACTACCATGTTGAGCGCCTGCTGCGTGTGCAGCGGCGTAAGGGGAACACCCACTACCTTGTGAAGTGGCGTGAGTGCGATGTGTCGCAGAGCTCGTGGGAGCCTGCTGAGCGTCTTCGCGAAGACGTCCCGGATCTTGTTGACGCCTTTGAGGCGCAACTGAGGGACTGTCATTCGCGCGAGTAATTTGTCGCCTGATACCAGCGCGACCGCCCGCTCGCAGAGGCGTGCCACCGCCCTGCTTGGAGCGAAACAGACGAACACGGTCAACTGCAAATTGCATGCTTTGACTGCGTTGCGCTGTCGGATCGGTAGACACTGTGCGAGTGCTACCTCCCTTAATTTTACTGATGCACGACATGAAGTCGGCATCGTACTCTTCTTCCGTCTCTCCAACAAAGAGGACGACTGGGATCGGGTGAATACGCAATTCCCCATTTTCACCCCGCAATCGCTTTTCACGCCAATTTTTAAATTGAGCGTCATAGTCCCGCGCACAAAGTCTAGCTCTCGCGAGCAGATTCGATGCGGTCTTGCCAGCCGGCCATAGTTCTGGCGGCGGCATTTCGGGCAGTGAGTACTTGAGCTCATCGTGAACGATGGCTCGCACTCCTGCCTCTTCGTTTGTAATGAGTACTTCGTGCTTCCTCTTACGATTGTTGACAGCCTCAACGGCGTCATTTTCCTCCTTCGTCCGATACATCGAGACGTCAGCGGATGGATCTCGCTCGAGCTCGTGGAGATAAGCGGCGTGTCGCTCGCTTTGCAACTCCTCGTACTCGACCCACTCGTCGATGGAGCCGAGCTTCACGGTGAGCGCTCCCTCGTCTTCAAGCGAGCTCCCGTCATTGTCAACGACGAGGAATTCCTCAGTCGCTTCCTCCTCTTCCAAAGCACGCGCGAACAGCGGCTTCACGGAAGGGAGATCTCCGAATCGCAGCTCACTGCTTATAGCAGGAGCGCTATCAGATGTGGGAGCAGACCTGCCGTCGCTCTCCGCAGGCACGTCAACCGCATCCGCGGTGACCGTCGTTCGTCTTGCGCTCGACGCGACCTCTCTGTCTTCCTCGCGCTTGCGCAGAGTTTCGACGAGAGTGCCGACGCCTTCACCTTTTTGTCGCGCGAGCTTCTCGCGGACAGCTTTGTTGGTGGCCATGATACTCACGTGCGCGAGCACAGTGACTGTGTGTGCCAACACTCGGTGAAATTAACGCACGCGTCGCCGCTGTGCTCTTTCCCGAGGAATACACGAATGTTCCCCTTTCTCGGCGCACACGCGCGAGATCCACACGTTTCTCACACCGACCCTTCGAGTGTTTCGCACTTTAAGTGGGGGATGGTGTAACGGGGTTACACTGTAACATGGTTACGCACTTGTGTTGTGCCACACAACCAAACCGAACCTTGCGGTACGTAGAGTACGCGCAACAATTTTAAGACGAACCATGAATGTTCGTCGTACTTTCTCGTACACCTTCACGGTTGACGCATCACACCAGCGTTTCTCGCGTGATCTTGAAACCACGACCCGTAGCTTGGTACTTGGCACCTCCATGCAAGACGTTGTTGTCGAAGTAGTGCATCGTAGTACCGACTTGGAAGACGAAGAATGCTGGACCGAGAGTGATAATCATCGTGATGAATCGCTCCATACCTCGAATGAAACCGCCTTCACCAAAGTAGACGCACATCAACGGAAGCATGAGGAAAGTACCGGCTTGGATGTAAAACTGAGTGTTCACCACAGCCTTGAGATCGGTGAGTACTCGCTCGTCGAATCCATTGGCGACATTGTTCTTGATGAGATCCGTCGAGTTCATGGTAAAGATGATCTCCGATTGGACACCCGAGAGTGCCATGTACACTTTGCAGTACATGTACACAAAAGCCGTGACAATGGTCATCCACGTTGCGAAGTAGAAACCAGTGTGGGAGTAGTACATCGAGTTCAGACGGAAAAAGTCCAAAAACTGGCCCATACGATGAGCTTCACGCGCAAGAGACGTCTCACCCGCACCATTTGCCAATTTGCCTTCGAACGTCGAGATCTGGGAAAGAGCCACATCACGACCCTTACCACACTGCATAAATTCCACGTGCGTAACAATGCCACCACGCAAGGTCGCGTTGAAACCGGCAAACACATCTTCAGACAAGTTGATACTCTTACTTGCTTTCGAGACACCACCACGACACAAAGCAATCACCTTGTCGAAAACATCGGGGTGACCGTAGTGCATACGAACGTAGAGGGGGTCGGCGAGCACACGCTGGGACAAGGTCACGAAAACAAGCTCTTGCCACGACTTGAATTTGGAGAGGGACGAAGCATTACCGGTGAAAATGTGCTCACGCATACCAATAATCGACACAGGTTTCTTCGAAGGGTGCAGATCAGCCGTACGAAGGAAATGGGGCATCTTGAGACACTCTTCGAAGTAGTGCTCCTGGTTCATATCAATGGTCTTGAGGAACTCACCGCGACTAAACGGAAGCGCATTGTTCTGATTCTCTGGCTTGCCTTCACCAAGGATAGGATCACCTGGTAGTTCGTACCGATACACTTCCGCAATATCGTTGTTCTCACTCTTGATCAGCACAGAATCAAATCGCTTGCTGCCACCCTCGAGGTTAATGGTATCGACGTACGCCACTCGCAGGTTCGGGTACGTCTTGAGAAGGTAATCGATATCGTCGGCTTGCACTTTGCCTTCCGCTCTGTGCTTACCATACACTTGACAAGCGCAAATGTACGAAAACTTCAGGCGCACCATATCTTCCAGCTGCGCTTGCTTTTGCTCGGCGGTTTTTCCAGGACTTGACCCAATTTCCAACCAGTGCAAAATCTTAATGGCGTCTTCATAAAGCATCATACCTTGAACAGTACGAGCAAGTGTCTGTCCTCGATACGATGCCCACAAACGAATTTCCATCGGGTAGTTCGTTTGGGCCTCTTCAGCTGAGTTTACATCCACTCGCTCCAGGAAATTCTCCCACTCTTCAGGATGGATGGTGATGAGATACTTCAGAATTGTGATGTTCTTACCATCTTCCTCGACCTTCTTGAAAATTGGGTGATTGGCAAGCGGATTGTTCAGTTCATCAAGCGCGAACAGCACACTTTCACTGTAGAACGGAGTCATCACAGAGAAAGAACGCATCTCCTTGATCGCTTGCAGCTGCGGAATCTCCATGACCAGAGACTTCATAAAGAAACCCAGACGACGCTGTGCTTCAGGGACTCGCGGCATCGCATCACTCTTTTCCAGGGACATCAACAAGTAGGCACGCGTGGCTGCACCCATCGCGGTGTCGTTGTGGAAAAGGTTCACAAGTCCGCGAGAAGCGTACACGTACCCATTCGCACTGGAGCAAAACTTCGAGTTACCGAATTTGGCAGCGAGCTCGGGACGGTTCGCAAAAATTCGGATCGCATTCAGCAAGTTCTCCATTTTCGTGACGAAGTTGCGGACAACGCCCATAGTATGAACACGGGATGATCTTAGATGGGATGATTGCGAGTCAGGATCAGGAAGATCCATCACGGCTTCCAAAAATTCCATCGTCACGGAGCGCAGTTGAGTTAGGCTCTTCGAGTCGAAAGTCTTCATGAAGTTGCCGCCGGCAGCAACGTCCTCGATCGTACGAAGAGCATCCAAAACGTCGGCGTCGTCACTTCCAAGCAATGCCTCCATCACGTACATGCAAGCAGTGAAGAAGCTTCGAACAGCTGACAAGCAATCCTTTTTCATCATGTACGCCTTCAACTGCGAATCGCCTTTTCCTTCTTTTGCCAGCCGCACCGTGTATTCGATCGCCTCTGACAATTTGCCAGCGGACAAGAACACAGGTTCAAACACTTCGCCGGAGCTCTGGATATCGTACTGCAAGATTGCTGCTTCCTTGTCGTCCACCAAGTCGCTCTCACGGAAAGAATTCACCACTTCATTCCAGACAACCACGAAACGAAGCATCATTTGTGACTGGTAAGCAGCAGCAGAATTATCGGCAGCGGCATCGTTGGAACGAGCAAGTGAAGTGACGATTTTCTGGTCAAAGAGTCGTGGAGCCACGCGAAATGCCTTGGTAATCTCCTTCACACCATGGATTTCTCCCGTCTTCATCAGTAAGCCCTTGAAGTAACCAAGAAGCGCCTGGAAAGCCGTGAAATAAATCTGGGTGTCGTAGTTGAAGATAAAGATGACCGGCATCCACAACGCCATGATGTACGCCAAGTTATGGAAAGAAATCACGTTGCTACTGTAGGTCAGCTTCATCGTGTAGATTGCCAACGATGGCGTCATCAACGGTCGAACCAGAATGAAGTACGAGACGAACGCCTTCAGCGACCACAAGATCAACCAATACGTGATATACTTCACCTGGTAGCTGATAGGTGGAGCCATGTTTCGTCCGACGTAGCAAGACTCGCCTTCACGGATGAACTTTGCCGCATACGTCTTGGTGATGACGTGGGGTACAAACGCTTGAGCAAGCAGCACACACACGCCAGGAGTTGCAAACGCCACCGCCGCGACCTGAGCACTGTCCAAGAGCTCGGTATCTTGACCTGTATTCAGCGGCTCGTAGATCATCCACCCGAACAAAGCGGCAAAGGCACCGTTCCAGATTAAACGAACTGTCAGCGCGCCACCGTACGTCAACGACCGTGAGGATGACACAGAAGATTCACGAGCAATCAACAGATGCCAGCCGTGAGCTGCTTCAAGCAAGCACTTGAACATTGCCATGGCCGAGTGCGAGAACACCAAAGAGATCAACGCCAACTTCAGATCTCGTTTGGTGTAAGGGGTGACAACTTCTCCAAGAGTCTCGAATTGGGCAAACCACATTTTACCACCACTCGGAGAGATCGCGGATGCAAAACTGAGCACCACCAGGATGATGAAGAACATCATGTTGAACTGAAAAATACGGTAGTAGTTCACCACCAGCGTGAAGATGCTTCGATGTTCGTAGTACGTCTTGCCGTGATTCGCTGTGAGCTCGTCACCGATTTTCGTGACGTCGATGGTCAAGCAGTGCTTTTTCCAAAAGTACTCGTTGATGTCGTCGTAGTTGCGCACCTTGGTGTGCTCCAAATGCTTCCCGAGACTGTTCTTGCGTTGCATGTTGCTTGCTTCTTTCCAGACTGGACGCACGACCTGGCGAAGGTACCATCCTTCATTCACCTTGTCTTCTCCGAGTGGATCCTTGTTGAGCATAGCCAGCATCTGGTGGTACAGGTAGCACAGGCACTCTGGCATGTGACGCAGGTTGCCTGCTTCGCCCCAAATCAGCAAGTACAGCAGAATCTCCATGTGTTTCACATTCTTCAGGTTGCCCTGGACCGGTCCCTTATACGATTCCGCGCTCACGCCAATAAACTGCACCCACTCGAGGTAGTTGCCCGCCAGCTTTTTGTACAGCAATTCAATGTGGTGTCCCGGCGGATCGGACGGTTTCGACCGCGCCTTGCCGTTCGCGAGCAGCAGCAGCACGTGCTCTCGCTGGTTGTCGACCGATCCGGACTGGAAGCCAAACTTGTTGTAGAGCACTTCGCAGCAGTAGTCGATCGACACTTCGTCGTCAAAGTCGCCCTGGAGTCCGCCGCCGAGCTTGGCGTTCGGCTGCTGCTGCGGGATCACGTCCATCATCGACAGCCGCGCCGAGAACGTCTCGCGCGACTCGTGGCCGTTCTGGAACCGCGTCGAGTTGTTGCGCTTGCGGTCGGCATCGAGCTGGAAGTAGTTGGAGCCTGCGCGCCGCCGATCGTTGCCCGCCATGCTTCCTTCCGTCCGCTTCCGTGCCAAGAGAATGCGGTAGTGACGCTAGTTCAGATGGAGAAGGCGGGAATCAACCGAGGGGTCGNAAAGATTGTGTGGCTTGTTTTTGTGCAATGCGACATTTTTTCAGTTTTTTCGTTATATCTCAAAAAGTAAAATTTCAGCAGATTTCTCGTTTTCGCCGAGATGCTGCCCGTCGTTGAAAACATACCCCCACAAATTTCTACGAAATTTGTGTGGCTAGTTTTCAAACGGGACAGCATCTAAACCCTAAACCCTATCAACTAACCCTAGACCCTAATTCACTCTCTCACCCTCGATGCTGTCTTCGACAAAATATTTTTTATCACCATCGATGCTCTCTTCATCAACATATATTTTATCACCCTCAATGATGTCTTCGACAAAACTCGATCGATCACCCTCGTTGATGTCTCATTTCCCACTTCTCATATACTCACACATACTCAACTGTTCATACCAAACTTCAACAATCACAACACCACCAACACTCGACGATACTCCACGCCACTTTCGGATATTTACTCGCAATCACACTGCCCGGCTCTTTACACACGCAACACAACATGTCACGGATCACACTTCACTCGACACTACAGCAGTCACAAACAAACAACTCAGCACCATCTGCTATATGCTTCGTGGGTTCCTGTCAGCACACACAATATACATTTGCTCACTTTTATCCATGTGTCCGACATTCCACACAAATGTTGATGAGTATCGAGTCTGCGCAGACACAGTGATCATTACAGTTACTCAGATACACAAACTTTCATACAATCTCGCACTCGGCATGTTTCCAAACACTCCTATCATCCTTCTTGTTGTCTCAGTAGCCTTTTATCATTCACTCACACACTCATTCCAAATATCACCAATCACAATACCATCTACAATGTATGATACTTCACACCACTTTGGAATATCCACTTACACCCACACTGCCCAGCTCTTCACACACTCAACACACCATGTCACGGATCACAATCACACTTCACTCTACACTGCAGCAGTCACAAACAAACAACTCAGCTACTTATGTTGTATGCTTCGTGAGTTCCTCTTCGCGCACACAATATACATCTACTCACATTCATCAGTATCATCATCACAAACCATACGATATGTACGACACTAGAATTCACATTTTTGCGTTTGTAGTCTTATTCTCACATAATGTCATACAAATTCACTTTACGTGGTTCTTCTCTCAACATCACATCCATATACATACTTGAGGTGTCACCATATCTACTTCACACACATGATATGTTGCTCGCGCGCTCCATCAAACAACAAACAAGTGTGTCCGACATTGTATACAAATGTTGATGAGTATTGAGTCTGCGCAGACACGATGATCATTGAAGTGGTACAGTGTATGTATACATGTCAGGAGGTACCACATCGTGTTGCATCGTTACAGTTACGCAGGTACACAAACTTTCATACAATCTCGCACTCTACATGTTTACTAACACTCATATCACACTCGTTGCTGTTGCCTTCCATGCATCAGTCACCAATGTCATGCTTCGACTTGCTCACATCAGGAATATTGGTAGCTCAAGCAGGCGGAGCACAATCCCACATCTGCACAAGTCTCATACGAACCTGCTGAGTATTTCGAATATACATGCGCTGCCCAAGTATAGTGGTACAGTGTATAGTGGTACAGTGTATGTATACGTAACAGGAGGTACCACCATCGTGTTGCCCATGTAATGTTACGCAGGTATACAAACTTTCATTCAATTTGGTTCATTACTGACGTCACGCGAGCATAGTGTCGATAACAAGTGTGCCGTGTACATAGACGAGTCAGGAAGTACCACTGTCGTGTTGTCCACATAAAGTTACATAGGTATACAAACTTTCATACAATTTGCCTTTATATTCGCTTTCTATTGTCCCAATCACACTCGCACCTGTGTAAATCGATATTTGTCGCATAGCCGTGCGTCCCCCGTCAAATGTGATACTTCCATCGCATTCCCCATACAAAAATACATACAAGTGCAAGTTTTCACGAGGTTTCGAGCACTTTTGCATGACACTCAAATAGAGTGGTACACGGTGCATAGACAGGTCTGAAAGTCCCACAGTCGTGTTCGCGATACAAAAGTAGGCAGGTATACAAAGTTTCATACAAATTGGCCCCCTGTAGCCCGCGCTGCAAGCACATTCGTCTTTGACTTCCATTGAGTATACTATACAAACTGACAGACAAATCGATGTGGTCCACCCTAACCATGTTTATATTTAGACCTAATTGAAATATTTCATGCAGAAACCCCGAAGATATCGGTGGTTAAGTTAATATAGAAAAGCCCAGTCAAATTTGCTCATCACTTTGCGAAAATCGAGCTCGGCTCGTCATGGTTAATATAGAAAAGCCCAGTCAAATTTGCTCGTCATGGTTTTGCCAGCAGAGCCTAACCACTTTGACTTGAAATTTGTATGATGACGAGCCTGTTTAGGGACATTGAACCCAAACAAACATCCAATCATTTGCCTCATCTAATCAATCTCCCTCTCGCTCCTCACCCACGAATGATTACTCCACCTGTGAGATCATCTGATCATCCCATCATACAACCCGTGTAATCATTTCATGCTCTTTTTGCTGCGTTTACGGCAACCAATACAGTGGATACCATCAAATTATATGGTTGTACAGTATATACTCCTCAATGTAGTGCAATTACAGTGAGTATCTTTCCATTTTGCAGTTGTACATTGCTCCTTCTCTAAACTGTATTACAGCACAAGCATCAGTGCAAGACAATAAAAGTACAGTTAATACTCTCTCTTTTCATATGAAACACTCTTCCTTTTCAAAAGTTGCGACTCACTCCAACAAATGAACAGTATTGAAGGCAAAGTATTCATTTCGAGGGGTATATTGCACTTTTTCTGTACACAAATGGTACGATCGAATAGCCCACTTTTTTGTCTACCCGAATATATGAAGGTTGTCGAATCAATGCAAAAACTCGCGACAGAAGCGTTGTTTACCCAGTCGGACGAGGTTTTTTGAAAAAACCAGACTCGGATCACACTTTTTTCACATTCCGACTTCATATTCG
This sequence comes from Globisporangium splendens, assembly GCA_006386115.1. Lineage (NCBI taxonomy): Eukaryota > Oomycota > Peronosporomycetes > Pythiales > Pythiaceae > Globisporangium > Globisporangium splendens. The sequence goes on along the minus strand of VFIW01000160.1, from coordinate 72,250 downwards.
GATTCGCCGGATAGTTTCACATCCTACCATGTGTTTGTATGAAAGTTTGTATGCACACCCATGATACCGTCAACAGCAACGCGAACTATCGGTTTCGAGAGGTCCTGTGTACTTTTTCTGTCCGGAAAACATACACTCCTGTGTCCCGCATTTTCCTCTACCAGAATATATGACGGACGTCACTCAACTCGCAAAACTCGCTTCAGCGTCGTTGATTTACATGTGCGCAAGGTTTTTTGAAAAACCTCGAGTGGGATCGCACTTTTTCTGAAATCTGACTTGATATTCGGACTCGCCGTATTTTTTTTGGCATCTTGTACCCGAAGATCAGCCTGTTTGGAGTATGTTTGTATGTGGCCGTTTTCTGCACCGAACACACTTACTTTTTGTATGGTATACTTTATTCAAGCATACCGACCCATTTTCAGGTTCGTATCTGCTACAGATGTCGAGTTATGACAAACAACGAAATGCTGTGTTCTGATTGGCTTACGTGTAGCCCTAACGGAAATTTTTTTTGTATCGGATTTATAATAGCAAAGTAGTTGACTTGAAATTTGTAGGGGAGTCATTTCCTATTGTTTTCCGATACAAAAGAGGCGCCGCTTTGCGCTCCGGCGCCGCCGGGAGCAACTCCCTTAATGTTTTGTATGGGAAAGAGGGCGCCGCCGAGCGCGCTCCAGAAGGCTTCTCCCTTAAGTATCGGAAAACATTCCTGGGCGGCGCCACCTTTAGGGCCCCTAGACCCTAAACCATATTATCAACTAACCCTAGACCCTAATTCACTCTGTCACCCTCGATGCTGTCTTCGACAAATATTTTTTATCACCCCCTCGATGCTCTCTTCATCAACATATATTTTATCACCCTCAATGATGTCTTCGACAAAACTCTATCGATCACCCTCGTTGATGTCTCATTTCCCACTTCTCATATACTCACACATACTCAACTGTTCATACCAAACTTCAACAATCACAACACCACCAACACTCGACGATACTCCACGCCACTTTCGGATATTTACTCGCAATCACACTGCCCGGCTCTTCACACACTCAACACACCATGTCACGGATCACACTTCACTCGACACTACAGCAGTCACAAACAAACAACTCAGCTACTTATGTTGTATGCTTCGTGAGTTCCTCTTCGCGCACACAATATACATCTACTCACATTCATCAGTATCATCATCACAAACCATACGATATGTACGACACTAGAATTCACATTTTTGCGTTTGTAGTCTTATTCTCACATAATGTCATACAAATTCACTTTACGTGGTTCTTCTCTCAACATCACATCCATATACATACTTGAGGTGTCACCATATCCACACACATGATATGTTGCTCGCGCGCTCCATCAAACAACAAACAAGTGTGTCCGACATTGTATACAAATGTTGATGAGTATTGAGTCTGCGCAGACACGATGATCATTGAAGTGGTACAGTGTATGTATACATGTCAGGAGGTACCACATCGTGTTGCATCGTTACAGTTACGCAGGTACACAAACTTTCATACAATCTCGCACTCTACATGTTTACTAACACTCATATCACACTCGTTGCTGTTGCCTTCCATGCATCAGTCACCAATGTCATGCTTCGACTTGCTCACATCAGGAATATTGGTAGCTCAAGCAGGCGGAGCACAATCCCACATCTGCACAAGTCTCATACGAACCTGCTGAGTATTTCGAATATACATGCGCTGCCCAAGTATAGTGGTACAGTGTATAGTGGTACAGTGTATGTATACGTAACAGGAGGTACCACCATCGTGTTGCCCATGTAATGTTACGCAGGTATACAAACTTTCATTCAATTTGGTTCATTACTGACGTCACGCGAGCATAGTGTCGATACAAGTGTGCCGTGTACATAGACGAGTCAGGAAGTACCACTGTCGTGTTGCCCGCATAAAGTTACATAGGTATACAAACTTTCATACAATTTGCCTTTATATTCGCTTTCTATTGTCCCAATCACACTCGCACCTGTGTAAATCGATATTTGTCGCATAGCCGTGCGTCCCCCCCGTCAAATGTGATACTTCCATCGCATTCCCCATACAAAAATACATACAAGTGCAAGTTTTCACGAGGTTTCGAGCACTTTTGCATGACACTCAAATAGAGTGGTACACGGTGCATAGACAGGTCTGAAAGTCCCACAGTCGTGTTCGCGATACAAAAGTAGGCAGGTATACAAAGTTTCATACAAATTGGCCCCCTGTAGCCCGCGCTGCAAGCACATTCGTCTTTGACTTCCATTGAGTATACTATACAAACTGACAGACAAATCGATGTGGTCCACCCTAACCATGTTTATATTTAGACCTAATTGAAATATTTCATGCAGAAACCCCGAAGATATCGGTGGTTAAGTTAATATAGAAAAGCCCAGTCAAATTTGCTCATCACTTTGCGAAAATCGAGCTCGGCTCGTCATGGTTAATATAGAAAAGCCCAGTCAAATTTGCTCGTCATGGTTTTGCCAGCAGAGCCTAACCACTTTGACTTGAAATTTGTATGATGACGAGCCTGTTTAGGGACATTGAACCCAAACAAACATCCAATCATTTGCCTCATCTAATCAATCTCCCTCTCGCTCCTCACCCACGAATGATTACTCCACCTGTGAGATCATCTGATCATCCCATCATACAACCCGTGTAATCATTTCATGCTCTTTTTGCTGCGTTTACGGCAACCAATACAGTGGATACCATCAAATTATATGGTTGTACAGTATATACTCCTCAATGTAGTGCAATTACAGTGAGTATCTTTCCATTTTGCAGTTGTACATTGCTCCTTCTCTAAACTGTATTACAGCACAAGCATCAGTGCAAGACAATAAAAGTACAGTTAATACTCTCTCTTTTCATATGAAACACTCTTCCTTTTCAAAAGTTGCGACTCACTCCAACAAATGAACAGTATTGAAGGCAAAGTATTCATTTCGAGGGGTATATTGCACTTTTTCTGTACACAAATGGTACGATCGAATAGCCCACTTTTTTGTCTACCCGAATATATGAAGGTTGTCGAATCAATGCAAAAACTCGCGACAGAAGCGTTGTTTACCCAGTCGGACGAGGTTTTTTTGAAAAAACCAGACTCGGATCACACTTTTTTCACATACCGACTTCATATTCGGATTCGCCGGATAGTTTCACATCCTACCATGTGTTTGTATGAAAGTTTGTATGCACACCCATGATACCGTCAACAGCAACGCGAACTATCGGTTTCGAGAGGTCCTGTGTACTTTTTCTGTCCGGAAAACATACACTCCTGTGTCCCGCATTTTCCTCTACCAGAATATATGACGGACGTCACTCAACTCGCAAAACTCGCTTCAGCGTCGTTGATTTACATGTGCGCAAGGTTTTTTGAAAAACCTCGAGTGGGATCGCACTTTTTCTGAAATCTGACTTGATATTCGGACTCGCCGTATTTTTTTGGCATCTTGTACCCGAAGATCAGCCTGTTTGGAGTATGTTTGTATGTGGCCGTTTTCTGCACCGAACACACTTACTTTTTGTATGGTATACTTTATTCAAGCATACCGACCCATTTTCAGGTTCGTATCTGCTACAGATGTCGAGTTATGACAAACAACGAAATGCTGTGTTCTGATTGGCTTACGTGTAGCCCTAACGGAAATTTTTTTGTATCGGATTTATAATAGCAAAGTAGTTGACTTGAAATTTGTAGGGGAGTCATTTCCTATTGTTTTCCGATACAAAAGAGGCGCCGCTTTGCGCTCCGGCGCCGCCGGGAGCAACTCCCTTAATGTTTTGTATGGGAAAGAGGGCGCCGCCGAGCGCGCTCCAGAAGGCTTCTCCCTTAAGTATCGGAAAACATTCCTGGGCGGCGCCACCTTAGGGCCCAAAAAAGGTCAACCCATCCTAACTGGATTCTCTGGGTTCACCACTGGATTCTCTGGATTCACCACTGGATTCTTTGGGTACACCACTGGATTCTCTGGGTACAAAACCAGAAAAATCAGCCATTCCACCCAGATCCCAGCTCTCGAATTTTCGAGAAGTATCGAGAATTTTCGCGAACTCTCTCGAACTTGAAGATGTACCCACGCACGCAAGTTGAAGATTCGAGAGCACTGCATGAGTGAATCTTCCATATGTAGTGAGTAGCTAGCAGTAGCAGACCAGCTCCAGCTAGACGCTCACTTCTCAATTTGCCGTCCACTGAAGAAGCCGAAGCGAAAGGACCACCGGAGAGGCCGACCTCCCGACCCTTTGGACAACACAAATACGACTGCATTTGTCTTCCGACTCTGACCCCATAATAAACCCTGAACAACAAGCCAGAGGAAGACAATCAAGGATGGACTCGCCAGCATCGCTCGCTCGAAGCCCGCCGCAATTCTCCAAGGACCTCGTCTCGACTGCCATCACCGAGTACAAGGGACTGCTGAAGCAAATCGCGTCCAAGACCCGTGCCATCGAGAAGCTCGAGCACAAGACGCCCAAGTCGATCCAGCACAAGATCGACCTGAAGCTCCCCCCAGCCGTTCGTGACGCACGTCCGAACCAGGCAAGTGAGCTCCAACAACGCTTCAACGCCGCCATCGAAGTCTCGCAAGCTTCGATGCGCCAAGTGATTCTCGAAGCCGCCAAGACGGAGCTCGAGCTCCTGCTCGAAGCCCGCCGCGACTTCAAGATCACATATGGGAGCAAGCTCCATGAGTATTCGGGAAAGTATTCGTGCAAGTTCGCCAACTCGTGTGCCCAGATGCCAACATCGAGTTCGCGCCGGTTCTGCCGGACGAATCTCCGGCTCTCTTGCACGCGACGATTGACGACTTGAATCGCTCGGTCGCATTCCTGAACGACTCGCTCGACAGGATGGACTATGACGACGTTCTTGCGACGACTCTTCGAGAGCAGCGCCAAGCGGAACGCCAAGCCCAACGGGACTCGGCCGATGCTATGGAGCTCGAGACTTCGAATGAAGTTCTCGTCGCTGCTCTTGTGAAACAAGAGGTCGCGAAGAAGACGAGCATGCTCAACAAGGAGATCAACCAACTTCGTGCGGCGTTAAACGCCAGCGCCAACCGAATTGGAGCCCGGGATGGCGCGAAGCCGAAGAAAGCGCTCCAAGCGACGAAGACACCGTCGCAGCAACCAAGTCGAAACGGTGGAGGAAGAGCCCGAGAACAACTGCTCGGAAGAAGCTCCAACAACGCCACCAAAAGCAACAGCGGAAGGCAGCAAGACAAGCGAAGCAACAAACCAAGCGCGAAGGCAAGGTCTCAGCGGAAGTCCGGCAAGTAAGGGAGGAGTTCCAATTCCACCCCGACCGCCCGACATTCAAGAACGCTCTCGCCATCTTCGCTCTCCGAAGCGTCCGAGAAGTGGATGACGAGGTCTCGAACCTCGCTTTCCACGACTTGACGTCTTCACCTGCCAACCTGCCTGCTACCCTCAAGCGACTGCTGGGACTGAACCTCAACTTCTGTCCCACGCCGCGACGCCTCTCGACTACCGACCTCCTGCAACGACTGCCAGACTTCGCTCGTTCGCTCCGACTCCGGTACTTGTTCCGGAACAAGAACGACACGACGTTCACGAAGACCTCGATCTACGTGAAGAACGAAGGCTTCCAGCCACCACCATGCCCACCTGCGATCGAAGCAACGCTAAGCACCATCGAGCAACGACTCCAAAGTTCGACATGGGTAACCAAGCGACGCTTCAACATGACCAAGACCCAACGGGACTTGCTCAAGACCCTCATGTTCCGACACGACATCAAGGTGCTGCTGACCGACAAGAACCTCGGTCCAGCCATCATGACGTCGACCCAGTACGTCGACTTCTGTCTCGACCACCTCCAAGACACGTCGACATACCGGAACATCCAAGCGCCACCAGAAGCCATCCTGAAGCTGCTGAAGAGTACCGTGAGGAAGTACTACCAACGCATCTTCCAGCGACATGGCTACGACATGGACTGGAAGGACACGGCGATCATCTGCCACCAGATCGACTCAAGGACAGTCAACGTGTTCTACGCGTTGGCCAAGATCCACAAGCCTCAGCTCGCACTCAGACCGATTGTCTCGAATGCGAATGGAGTGCTCCTCGGACTCTCCAAGTGGCTCGACTACCAGCTCCAGCCACTGCTCAAGGCTTCGGCATCGTACTTGAAGAACTCGGATCAACTCTTGACCGACTTCGCCGCCCTTCACATCATGTCGGAAGACCAGATCCTTACGTTCGACGTCGTCTCGCTGTACACAAGTATACCGATCGACTACGCACTCGAGACGTTTGCCAAGATCCTCGTCAAGCATCGATGGAAAGAAGCCATCCTGGGAGGACTGCACCTCATCTTGCGGTTCAACTACTTCCAGTTCGGCGACACGATGTGGCACCAAGTCACTGGGACTGCGATGGGGACTCCGGTCGCGCCAGCTTTTGCTTCATTGTATCTCGCATACTTTGAGGCTCAGCTCGCACCCGAGTTCCAAGCGTCCGTCGTGTACTTCCGCCGATACATCGACGATGGATTGATCATCTGGCGCTCCCGAACAGAAGATCCCTTTGCGCTGCAAAGGTTCTTCGCCAAGTTCACGCGTCTGTCAAGACTCAAGTTCACACACGAACGGAGCTTGACCGAAGCGCCGTTCCTCGATCTCTGGATCATCAAGACCGAGGACGGACTTCGAACCAAGACGCACCAGAAAGCGCTCAATCTGTACCTCTACCTGCCAGCCGCCAGTGCACATCCACCTGGCGTGCTCAAAGGTTTGATCTACGGACTCGTGAAGAAGTACGCAATGCAGAATCCAGATCCGAACGACTTCAAGTCGATCGTCAATCTGCTGCTCCAGCGACTCCAAAGCCGAGGCTATCGAGCCGCTCAACTGCTACCAATCTTCCGAGCTGCGCTGGAAGCTACGAAAGCACCAAGGCAACCGACGACCAAGGTGTTCTTCAAGGTCCCCTTTGACCCCAATGGTCCATCAAGTGCGGACTTGAAGAAGCTTCTCGATGTCGAAGCCATTGAAGCTGAGACGAAGAAGTTCGGCATCGACCAAGTCAGCCTGTGCTACCTCAAGCCTCCAACCCTCAAGCGGAAACTCTGTCCGACACGACTACCACCGACATTCTCCCCGACTCCTGCAAGCCGACTTGCTCTTCGAACACGAAAACGGAAGCGATCGGAGTGTACAGAAGACGGGGGGTAAACCCTAAACCGTTTGGTGACGGTGGCGTGTCACGCTCAATGTTCCCGTCGTGGAAAATTCCCAGCATCTGCACACAGTCTGGACCTCCAAAAAAGGTCAACCCATCCTAACTGGATTCTCTGGGTTCACCACTGGATTCTCTGGATTCACCACTGGATTCTTTGGGTACACCACTGGATTCTCTGGGTACAAAACCAGAAAAATCAGCCATTCCACCCAGATCCCAGCTCTCGAATTTTCGAGAAGTATCGAGAATTTTCGCGAACTCTCTCGAACTTGAAGATGTACCCACGCACACAAGTTGAAGATTCGAGAGCACTGCATGAGTGAATCTTCCATATGTAGTGAGTAGCTAGCAGTAGCAGACCAGCTCCAGCTAGACGCTCACTTCTCAATTTGCCGTCCACTGAAGAAGCCGAAGCGAAAGGACCACCGGAGAGGCCGACCTCCCGACCCTTTGGACAACACAAATACGACTGCATTTGTCTTCCGACTCTGACCCTATAATAAACCCTATCAACTAACCCTAGACCCTAATTCACTCTCTCACCCTCGATGCTCTCTTCGACAAAATATTTTTTATCACCCTCGATGCTCTCTTCATCAACATATATTTTATCACCCTCAATGATGTATTCGACAAAACTCTATCGATCACCCTCGTTGATGTCTCATTTCCCACTTCTCATATACTCACACATACTCAACTGTTCATACCAAACTTCAACAATCACAACACCACCAACACTCGACGATACTCCACGCCACTTTCGGATATTTACTCGCAATCACACTGCCCGGCTCTTTACACACGCAACACAACATGTCACGGATCACACTTCACTCGACACTACAGCAGTCACAAACAAACAACTCAGCTACTTATGTTGTATGCTTCGTGAGTTCCTCTTCGCGCACACAATATACATCTACTCACATTCATCAGTATCATCATCACAAACCATACGATATGTACGACACTAGAATTCACATTTTTGCGTTTGTAGTCTTATTCTCACATAATGTCATACAAATTCACTTTACGTGGTTCTTCTCTCAACATCACATCCATATACATACTTGAGGTGTCACCATATCTACTTCACACACATGATACGTTGCTCGCGCGCTCCATCAAACAACAAACAAGTGTGTCCGACATTGTATACAAATGTTGATGAGTATTGAGTCTGCGCAGACACGATGATCATTGAAGTGGTACAGTGTATGTATACATGTCAGGAGGTACCACATCGTGTTGCATCGTTACAGTTACGCAGGTACACAAACTTTCATACAATCTCGCACTCTACATGTTTACTAACACTCATATCACACTCGTTGCTGTTGCCTTCCATGCATCAGTCACCAATGTCATGTTTCGACTTGCTCACATCAGGAATATTGGTAGCTCAAGCAGGCGGAGCACAATCCCACATCTGCACAAGTCTCATACGAACCTGCTGAGTATTTCGAATATACATGCGCTGCCCAAGTATAGTGGTACAGTGTATAGTGGTACAGTGTATATATACGTAACAGGAGGTACCACCATCGTGTTGCCCATGTAATGTTACGCAGGTATACAAACTTTCATTCAATTTGGTTCATTACTGACGTCACGCGAGCATAGTGTCGATAACAAGGGTACCGTGTACATAGACGAGTCAGGAAGTACCACTGTCGTGTTGTCCACATAAAATTACACAAGTATACAAACTTTCATACAATTTGCATTTATATTCGCTTTCTATTGTCCCAATCACACTCGCACCTGTGTAAATCGATATTTGTCGCATAGCCGTGCGTCCCCCCCGTCAAATGTGATACTTCCATCGCATTCCCCATACAAAAATACATACAAGTGCAAGTTTTCACGAGGTTTCGAGCACTTTTGCATGACACTCAAATAGAGTGGTACACGGTGCATAGACAGGTCTGAAAGTCCCACAGTCGTGTTCGCGATACAAAAGTAGGCAGGTATACAAAGTTTCATACAAATTGGCCCCCTGTAGCCCGCGCTGCAAGCACATTCGTCTTTGACTTACATTGAGTATACTATACAAACTGACAGACAAATCGATGTGGTCCACCCTAACCATGTTTATATTTAGACCTAATTGAAATATTTCATGCAGAAACCCCGAAGATATCGGTGGTTAAGTTAATATAGAAAAGCCCAGTCAAATTTGCTCATCACTTTGCGAAAATCGAGCTCGGCTCGTCATGGTTAAGTTAATATAGAAAAGCCGAGTCAAATTTGCTCGTCATGGTTTTGCCAGCAGAGCCTAACCACTTTGACTTGAAATTTGTATGATGACGAGCCTGTTAAGGGACCAGAACGCTCTCGAGACGTTTGGCGATCGAAGGAGACTCCATGCAGAAACGCAGAGACCTCGAGCGCACGCTGCAAGAGCATTGGGAAGGGTTCCAGGAGCAATGGAAAGAAGAAACCAAATGCCCCTTTCCTCTGCTCTCGTCCAATCATGATGTATGGACGCAGGCAGCTCTCAATGAATGGGAGCGAATTCTAGCGATGTTGAAGACGTCGCCAGGGCCGCATCATGTGCTGAACCATCTCAGAGGGCCAACGCTAGTGGACTTGACACAAGTACTGCGCGAACAGGTGATTGAGGAAGGACTCAAACGTCTTTTATACCGCACCGATGAAGCAGAAACCAAGGTATGGATTACAGGTTGGTTTGACAGGATTGCAACGGCAACCACGAAGCAACAACGGGCGGCACTACTCAACTCCAAGGAAGACTGGTCGAAGCTAGGAAGAATGAAGTACGGTGGTCTCGAAGTTCTGCGACTTCGTCACCCGACCCAGCAAGAGAAGCTCAGCCGCTACATCATCTGCACAGTGGTGTATGAAGAGGAACTGCAGACGTTCAGGTCTAGCGACGCCGAAGACCCAGACAACCTGTACGAGGCGATTGAAGACTTTTGTGCGATGTTGAAGCAAACCAGAGAACTCAAAGCAGCCTTCAAGAGCGGAGAGGAGCTCAGCGAGTGGTCAGCTCTATCGGTGATCATGGTTCAAGTCACCATGGAAGTGGACTCGGTCGAGCCCTCAAGGTACTAAAGGCACGACACCAACAGGTAACCAAGATGGCAGTAGCCCAGGTAGAGAAATGTACGCCGCGCCACACGCCCTCAAGAATGCATTTTACAAAAAACCAAAAAAAGGAAAAAAGATCATGTCCTAACACGCTACGGGTATTAACTCAGAACGTGTGCGGATTCAAAAAGAAAGAACGAACAAAATGGTTAGAGGATCTCAAGGGGGCACTAACCGCAGAAAAGTATGACATCATTTATTTGCAGGAAACGAGGATCACCACAGCCAAAGAAGAACGCAGACTCCGACAATACTGGAACCGAATATGGGGGGTTACAAACCTGGACAAACCAACGCCCTTTTGGTCCATCCATTCAGACGCGACCAGCGGAGTTGCAATACTCACAAATCCGAAGACGATTAGCGAAACACAACTGATCGAGGAATCCAAGTGGACAAATCGCACAGTCGCTATCAAATCCGAGGGAGTGGTGCGGATTAATGTGTACGCATCTAACAAGAAATCAGAGCGAGAACACTTCTTCCGACGCCTAAACGAGGAGTTCGGGACTCATCGTGCAGCAGCAGTGCTCGGAGGTGACTTCAATTGTGTACTCAGGCAACGGGACCGGTACTAAAGAGGAGTTCTGCTACCTGTGCAATCTGGACAGCGCCGTGCAATGGGAGGCCATAGAGCTACCCAAGCGCTACTCGGACCACCAAGCAGTGGTGCTGCATATGAAATGGACGAGTCAACCGCAGAGACCAAGGAAGGCGAACAAGTGCAGGTACCCGATACGAACCTCGCGTCCTGACTTGGTGCGGACTGGGGTGCAAAAGGCAATCGCTCACGAGCTGGAACTGATGCAGAGTGAAGGACCAATCGAGTGGAGCCACCTGGAGCAGCGCATCGCCAGAGCAATACTGAGAGTAAGTCGAGCAGAGAAGCGGCAAGTACGAAGATATCGGCAAAAGTTGGAGGATCAGCAGCACCAACCGGTGAAACGCTCAAGGCGTCAGCTGATCGAAGAACAAGCAAACGCGGCAAGAGAGGCAGCAGAGTTTAAATTCGGTAAGTACATGCAACCAATGCAGGGGGGTGTTCGTCATTTCTTTCGGAGGATCGCCAACTGGCAGCGGGATCAAACAGTTTCGCGATTGGAACCGAGCCCCGGAAGGTACCACCCACCAAACGCGAGTCTAGCGGACGTCATGGGGGCAGAATGGCACCAAATCACCGGCCAGAGCCATGCTACGGTCCCTCCGCACAAGGCTGAACAACGATTCGGTGCACTGATGTACATTCCGGAAAGTCGGAAAGTCACGGAAGCGCAAAACCAAGACTTGATGGCACCCATCACTGACAAAGAAGTACGAGAGGCAATCGCGGCTTTACATCGGCATAAGGTAGGTGGCATGGACAGTCTGAACAATGACTTCTATAAGGATTGCGAGGACGCGATGGTCGACGTTTTGGTGCGGGAATTCGACAACACCCAACGCGGGGCACCCATGCCAAGATCATTCGGTCAAGGAATCGTTATTCCGTTGCGCAAGAAAGGAGATTCGCCAAATCCCCTCGATTACAGACCAATCACTCTGCTGACGACCACCTACAAGTTGTTTGCAAAAGTCCTAGCAACAAGGCTGCAAGACATCCTTCTGTAGATCATTGGGGAAGCACAACAAGGATTCGTAGGCGACCGACTGATGGAGAACGCGATCCTCATCATGCAAGCCGCTTTGGATAAAGCGTACCACAACAACGCTGAAGGGTTCGATGACGCTCCGGGAATTGTGATGCTTGACTTCATGAAGGCTTACGACACATTGGACAGAGACTTTCTGCACCTTGTGCTGAGCAAGTTCGGCTTTGGGCGGCAATTTGTGGATTTAGTACGTCGAATGCACTCGGACACTACGGCGCAGTACCTGGTGAACGGTGAACTGTCGAGAGAATGGGAGGTCAAGTCAGGCATTCGTCAAGGTTGCCCCCTGGTCCCTCTCCTGTTTATTGTTGCCGCGGAGATTCTCGCACTGGCTGTATAACAAGACCCCCATCTGGAAGGTATTCGCGTGACCAGATCCGGAGCAGAACCCTATTTCATTTCGACCTTCGTCGACGACTCCGCCGTCTTTTTGAAACAAGGGAAACAGCTGCCTCGACTGATGCAGCTGCTGTCCGAGTTCGGCCAGCAATCAGGTCTGCACGTGCAACGAACGAAAAGCAGCTATATCTGTCTCAACACAGCAGTAGTCCAAGAACAAAGATGCGGCATTCCGGTCCTGAAGCATGGAGAGACGGCGAGGTGCCTTGGTATCCAAATAGAAACCGGGAACATCACGCGAGCTAATTGGGAGGACCGCCTGCAAAAGCTCTGAACAAGATTGATCATCGCGGCCAAAGTCTCCAACAGTGTGGTGGGGAGAGTGCTTATACTGAATTCGGTCTTGCTGCCGTCGATTCTGTTCACTGCCGGCTACATCAAACCCCTAGCGAAGGTCGTGGACCAGGTAGTGAATCTACAAAAGCAATTTTTGTGGCAATCGACGCTCGGCACAGACGGCACGAGGCACAACTTGATGTACTTGCCACCAAACAAGCACAAAAAACAAAACCAATCTCAAAAGCTGCGTGAGTATTATGCTTTCTTTTTGCAATAGGTCGACCGTACCAATCAATCTAGAAGGCAAACTCAGATGCTACTATCAGCGCGTAAGCCTAAATGAGAGAACTGGTTTGCCTCGTCGTCGGTACATGCAGCACTTGCGGCTCTAAAGAAGATACTGAGGCACACCTGGCGGCAACCATCTCACTCTGGCGCCGATTTCCGGATCGACTGCAAGCACCTGGCGAAGCGCGTCGCCGTGTTCCGTGAAGTGGCCCCAGGAGTTGAAATGCATCGGAGCCATCAGCTCTGCACCAACTTCGCGCATCAGCTGTGCGCCTTGCTTTCCGTCCATCGTGATCATGATTGGCCCCTCACCTGGTACACCTGATGGAGCCATCGCTCCTCCGAGGCTCACCACCGCGAGTTTGATGTGGAAGCGCTGACGAAGACCCTCGGCAAGGTCGGAAGTGTACACGGTGTCGCCAGAAAAGTAAACGGCATTAGGGCGCCCATCTTCACTTGTACCAAACGAAGGCGACTCGATGACAAAGCCAATACACTCTCCACCGGGCAAGTGCTTACACGGAGTCCCGGTGATTTTGAACGACTTGCCGCCGAGCTCGAGTGATACGCTCTCCCATGGCTGAAGACCGCGAACTCCAGGGCGTGGCGCGAGGTTTTTTGCGCCATCCATCGTGGTGAAGATACGTCGGCCGTTAAGAAGCGTACGACCCAGTGTGTCGAGGTTGTCGGGATGGTCTTCGTGGCTAAGCAAGATGGCATCGATTGGAGGCAAGTCTTCGAGATTCAACGCCAGCTCGTCAGTCTTCTTGAGAATGGTTACGCCCACGTCATATTCGATGTTGGCAGGATCGAACGCTGGGTCGGTGAGGAAATTGACGCCATCGATGCTGATGATCGCCGTGGCAGTGCCGATCAGCGTGACGGTCACTTTACTCGCGAAGTCTTGGGAAGGCATGGCCGAAATTGAAGTGATGCAAGGCGCAACTGTTGCTGCAGGAGGGAATTCGAAAATGAGATCCGATTGGATTAGAATGCAACAAAAACTCCAAACTCCCGATCCTGCCGTACGAGCCCTCAAAGCAATGATCTTTGTCGGTTTGTATTTTGAATCCTCTCACATACGCTCAAGTCACCGTCGTTTTCGCAGCGGTCTCGATGAGTTACCTGGACCTGTGACGTATGCGTTGTGTCTTGCAAACAAAAAATGCACTTGATGAGTTACCAGTGCCCGTTTTTGTTACCGTTGATCACGTGCACATGCATCTCTGGCTACACAGAGCTGAGAGAGAGAAGGTAATTCTATGTAACTTATGATCTACATACAGTTTAAGAATTCCTGAGTCTCATTAACACTGCTGACAGTGAGGTGCTTCTAAGTTTTGACGGTGTGGCACCGATATCATTGTCGAGTAGAGCTGCGACTTGGGACATAAGAATTTGATCGTTCCCCCGCGATTCGTCGGTGAGTATCTTCGCATTCTTGGAGTTCATTGCCACGTTGGCGAGAAGATCGGCCATTTTGTTTTGTTCTCGTTTTGTGTGATTCCAGGAGGTCCACGCAAAGTTGGCGATGATTTGATTTACCCGAACTGCTAGTGGCTGCAGCTTGGTCTGGCGTATTGAGGAGAACCCGTTCTGGGCTGCGACAATCATTTGGCTATCTCCGAAGACTTCCAACTTGACTTCATAGTGCTGAAGGCAGTGTGCACTGTATGCCAGACCACCTTTCAGCGAGTTGTATTCGCACCAATTGTTCGTGACTTCTGGTCCCATGTAACCACTTGTAACTAGAATGCAGTACTATACTTAGCACTACAGTACTGCACCATCCAATGAAGCTTCATGTACAGTATCGATTTATCGCCAACTGTGACGTGAACTCTATGTAGCCACTTTCGATCTAGTCTTCTACAGGACAGACAGCCTTGGTACCAGCTGTTTGTGTCGGGAGTACGACGGCAATCGACAGTCCACTACAAAGGTCATTGGAAAGAGGTTGTTATACTGAACTGAGTATACAAGCCTCTATAAAGAGCGACAAGCGAAAGCTTTCTACTAAGGTCTCCATTGCGAATATGGAGCAACCAAAGAAGGGGCCGCGCGGAAGGAAGCTCCAGAAGGTGTTTCCACAAAGACAGCCATCGCGCTGCGGAGTGGGCGTGCGCAAGTCGACGCAGATATGGCTGTACGAGCGTCGCAGTACGAAGAAGGGGGAGCCCTAGATTCTGTGCACACGAACGATACGGTCCAATTAAAAGCAGGAGGACAAGACAAGACAGGGACCATTGAGGAGGGCACGACACCATCGCGTGCGGAAGGTTCTCGAAAAGAAGCGTTGACGGAGACTACACCAGTGGAGAGATACGAAGCCCTCGCCGCAAAGTTGCGTGTGTCACCAAACGCGGTCAACAAAGTGGAGATTGAATACGAAGTGCGGTTAATGTTCACGGCTCTTTACAACGGGATGCGGATTCTGGAGAAACCAAAAAAGGCGAACGGCAATTACCCAACACTCAATGGAGAAGAAGCGGACGCACTGGTAGACCTTTTCCGTCTACTGGCAATTGAAAAGGGAAAATCCTTTCCGGAGTGGAAGCGGACGATCCAAGATTTATGCAAGGATATGCACCGGTCATCGTGGACAGTGGTAGCGCTTATCCAAAAGAGAATTGACCAGAACAAGCTGGCAGAAGAAACCAAGGCTTCACCATGGGGTTCGCAAACCAGCACCAACAGTCAAACAAAAGCCAAAGAGCAAGGCACCCAGCCCTTCACCTTCAAATCGGACAAATACTCGGAGGAGGAACAACGCAACATGATCCGACACTGCAAGCAAAAGTTCGAGTACTCAGTAACCCTGCGCCAGCCGACAACGATGGAATGGGAAATTATGCTAGCGATCGTGGAAGGCGAACTCCTGACTCGACACCTGCCTCAATTCCTATGGCGAGTGTGTGATGGGGACACCCTTTTCCGCTTCCATAATACCATCTCAGCTCAGGTGGAAGGAGAGCTAGTCGGCAAATTAGCGGATTCGACGCAAGTTTACAAAGACCACCAGTCGACCGGACGAATCGTGGAAGCCATCTTGCAAGCAGCGAGATACCGAAATGACGGCAAAATGGAGCACAGCGGCGAAATGGAACAAAATGACGATCCCCTTCCGACGCCAATTGGTGCAGCTCATATCCGCGCACCAGACGGAGACAACCGGAGAGCGACCGGAGGCAAACAACGTTTGGAACAGGCAATTGGGAGCGGACGGGCTACAAAACGCAGAATCGAGATCCAGGTACAAAATTCAGCTTTTAAACACTGCTCGCTCAATGAATATGGCCTTGTTTTTAGAATACTTGAAGCAGACGACAGGCAAGCGATTCTACGCCTACCCACTTGATCAGTACGGTCCAAGATCCAACCAATCGCAGTGGTGGGAGGTGCTCTTTGAAGACGAATTGTGTCCAAAAGCGCTTATCGATGTCAGACGAATTATTTGGCGAGGGCGAACGATCATCCATCACCACGCATCCAAGTATCGAATTGCTCCTTGTTTAATCTGCGGGGCAGCGGGACATTTCGCGCGAGCATGTAAGGCAACGGAAGAGGAGCTAAAAACTAACAACTGTATTTACGCAGATGATGAGATCGTGAGTAAACTTCCGAGAAAGCCAGCCACTTTCACAAGTGCAGCGGAAATAAAAGAGTCGGTCTCAGACAGCATCGACAAACAGAAACAGCCCCTTCAACCAGCAGCAGAGAGTCCTCAAGCCAGTGAGGAAAACAAGCCGAGCGAGAACGCGAATCCCGTGACGCCTGACGTGACCAACACGTCCAGCCCACAACCGAACTCCAATCCAAGAAATCTAACAAAAAATGCATCGTTTACAGTGGGAACAGGAACTCCAGTACAACAAATCGGCAATCTTAAAGAACAGGCGAAGGCGAAACCAAACGGCGGAGTAGCGAATACAAAAGGACCCGCACCAAAGGCAAGCCAGAAAAATGGACCAAGACAAATCTCCAAGGAGGGCATCCGGTGGGCAAAAGAACTGATGCGCTTTCGACGAGATATGGACGAGCTGGTGAAGGTGCACGTGGAAAGACAAGCCGAGCTCAACCCGAACCGTAACGACATCATGGACTGGGATGGGGAGTACACGCTTCAAGACGTGATGGACGCCAACGGACTTGCAGAAGCAACGACACCACCTATCGGAAATTGCCAATTTTATGCAGTGGCGGAAGCGATGCTCCAAATCACGCATGACAACATGGCCAATGAGAAGCTGCTCGAGGCAACGGCGAGCAGAATCAAGCAAAGCATGAACGCGGCCGCACGTCTCAACTTCGATCTTGAATTCCTGAAGGAACGCATTTGGGAATACTCGAAGCATTGGGGAGAGGGGATCGAAAAATGAGCCCAAAAGAAAGGAAAGCAGATGTTCTCGACTATTTCAATGATATCGCAAGTAGCTCCTCCAGCTGATCGTCCACGCTACCAGGGTCCATGTGGGGTGGACCGGAGTCCTTGCGGATGGCTGCTAAGGTTTTGCAGAGAAAAGTCTTCGTGCTCATCGAGACAACGTACGGAGACCGAAAAGGCTTTGCAATTTACAAGCCACAATCCAGAGTCCACGCAGGAGGCCAGTTTCTGTCAGCCAAAGAACATGCGTGCAAGGGGAAGCAATGGGAAGACGAGCTTCATCAGGACGAAATCGAAGTAGAGGCTACGAGCAGTCCACTACCAATTGTGATGAAATTTGCCAATGAACACTACAACAGTCTGCATTTCAGAACCCCTAACGAACCATCGTCACTGGCGACTATGACGAGCTCATCTCTAGCGAAGCATCTCCAAGGATCCGAAAGGTGCAAGACGGAGTTCAAGACTGACCGATCCGGCCAATTCGACTTCGAACCAGTTGCGGAGGATTCAATGGAGGAAAGCGACAATTCCAGTTTGGAAGATTTAGTGGTGACTCCACCGCTGGAGGAGCGAGAAAAATTTGAACCAAACCAGCTCAGCGGACATCACGGCTGGTCGTTCGCATCTCAGGAGAATCAGCTTGTGGTGTATAACTCGCCCGCAATCGAGTTACCTCCACAACCCAGGAAGCGAGATAGAGACGAAACCCTGATGCTCACAGCGGAAGATGGTGACGACGCGATGAACCTGAACAGCCCCAATGTCCCCCTCAAGAAAACCAGAACGCTCTCGAGACGTTTGGCGATCGAAGGAGACTCCATACAGAAACGCAGAGACCTCGAGCGCACGCTGCAGGAGCATTGGGAAGGGTTCCAGGAGCAATGGAAACAAGAAACCAAATGCCCCTTTCCTCTGCTTGCGTCCAATCATGATGTATGGACGCAAGCAGTTCTCAATGAATGGGAGCGAATTCTAGCGATGTTGAAGACGTCGCCAGGACCGCATCATGTGCTGAACCATCTCAGAGAGCCAACGCTAGTGGACTTGACACAAGTACTGCGCGAACAGGTGATTGAGGAAGGACTCAAACGTCTTTTATACCGCACCGATGAAGCAGAAACCAAGGTATGGATTACAGGCTGGTTTGACAGGATTGCAACGGCAACCACGAAGCAACAACGGGCGGCACTACTCAACTCCAAGGAAGACTGGTCGATGCTAGGAAGAATGAAGTACGGTGGTCTCGAAGTTTTGCGACTTTGTCACCCGACCCAGCAAGAGAAGCTCAGCCGCTACATCATCTGCACAGTGGTGTATGAGGAGGAGCTGCAGACGTTCAGGTCTAGCGACGCCGAAGACCCAGACAACCTGTACGAGGCGATTGAAGACTTTTGTGCGATGTTGAAGCAAACCAGAGAACTCAAAGCAGCCTTCAAGAGCGGAGAGGAGCTCAGCGAGTGGTCAGCTCTATCGGTGATCATGGTTCAAGTCACCATGGAAGTGGACTCGGTCGAGCCCTCAAGGTACTAAAGGCACGACACCAACAGGTAACCAAGATGGCAGTAGCCCAGGTAGAGAAATGTACGCCGCGCCACACGCCCTCAAGAATGCATTTTACAAAAAACCAAAAAAAGGAAAAAAGATCATGTCCTAACACGCTACGGGTATTAACTCAGAACGTGTGCGGATTCAAAAAGAAAGAACGAACAAAATGGTTAGAGGATCTCAAGGGGGCACTAACCGCAGAAAAGTATGACATCATTTATTTGCAGGAAACGAGGATCACCACAGCCAAAGAAGAACGCAGACTCCGACAATACTGGAACCGAATATGGGGGGTTACAAACCTGGACAAACCAACGCCCTTTTGGTCCATCCATTCAGACGCGACCAGCGGAGTTGCAATACTCACAAATCCGAAGACGATTAGCGAAACACAACTGATCGAGGAATCCAAGTGGACAAATCGCACAGTCGCTATCAAATCCGAGGGAGTGGTGCGGATTAATGTGTACGCATCTAACAAGAAATCAGAGCGAGAACACTTCTTCCGACGCCTAAACGAGGAGTTCGGGACTCATCGTGCAGCAGCAGTGCTCGGAGGTGACTTCAATTGTGTACTCAGGCAACGGGACCGGTACTAAAGAGGAGTTCTGCTACCTGTGCAATCTGGACAGCGCCGTGCAATGGGAGGCCATAGAGCTACCCAAGCGCTACTCGGACCACCAAGCAGTGGTGCTGCATATGAAATGGACGAGTCAACCGCAGAGACCAAGGAAGGCGAACAAGTGCAGGTACCCGATACGAACCTCGCGTCCTGACTTGGTGCGGACTGGGGTGCAAAAGGCAATCGCTCACGAGCTGGAACTGATGCAGAGTGAAGGACCAATCGAGTGGAGCCACCTGGAGCAGCGCATCGCCAGAGCAATACTGAGAGTAAGTCGAGCAGAGAAGCGGCAAGTACGAAGATATCGGCAAAAGTTGGAGGATCAGCAGCACCAACCGGTGAAACGCTCAAGGCGTCAGCTGATCGAAGAACAAGCAAACGCGGCAAGAGAGGCAGCAGAGTTTAAATTCGGTAAGTACATGCAACCAATGCAGGGGGGTGTTCGTCATTTCTTTCGGAGGATCGCCAACTGGCAGCGGGATCAAACAGTTTCGCGATTGGAACCGAGCCCCGGAAGGTACCACCCACCAAACGCGAGTCTAGCGGACGTCATGGGGGCAGAATGGCACCAAATCACCGGCCAGAGCCATGCTACGGTCCCTCCGCACAAGGCTGAACAACGATTCGGTGCACTGATGTACATTCCGGAAAGTCGGAAAGTCACGGAAGCGCAAAACCAAGACTTGATGGCACCCATCACTGACAAAGAAGTACGAGAGGCAATCGCGGCTTTACATCGGCATAAGGTAGGTGGCATGGACAGTCTGAACAATGACTTCTATAAGGATTGCGAGGACGCGATGGTCGACGTTTTGGTGCGGGAATTCGACAACACCCAACGCGGGGCACCCATGCCAAGATCATTCGGTCAAGGAATCGTTATTCCGTTGCGCAAGAAAGGAGATTCGCCAAATCCCCTCGATTACAGACCAATCACTCTGCTGACGACCACCTACAAGTTGTTTGCAAAAGTCCTAGCAACAAGGCTGCAAGACATCCTTCTGTAGATCATTGGGGAAGCACAACAAGGATTCGTAGGCGACCGACTGATGGAGAACGCGATCCTCATCATGCAAGCCGCTTTGGATAAAGCGTACCACAACAACGCTGAAGGGTTCGATGACGCTCCGGGAATTGTGATGCTTGACTTCATGAAGGCTTACGACACATTGGACAGAGACTTTCTGCACCTTGTGCTGAGCAAGTTCGGCTTTGGGCGGCAATTTGTGGATTTAGTACGTCGAATGCACTCGGACACTACGGCGCAGTACCTGGTGAACGGTGAACTGTCGAGAGAATGGGAGGTCAAGTCAGGCATTCGTCAAGGTTGCCCCCTGGTCCCTCTCCTGTTTATTGTTGCCGCGGAGATTCTCGCACTGGCTGTATAACAAGACCCCCATCTGGAAGGTATTCGCGTGACCAGATCCGGAGCAGAACCCTATTTCATTTCGACCTTCGTCGACGACTCCGCCGTCTTTTTGAAACAAGGGAAACAGCTGCCTCGACTGATGCAGCTGCTGTCCGAGTTCGGCCAGCAATCAGGTCTGCACGTGCAACGAACGAAAAGCAGCTATATCTGTCTCAACACAGCAGTAGTCCAAGAACAAAGATGCGGCATTCCGGTCCTGAAGCATGGAGAGACGGCGAGGTGCCTTGGTATCCAAATAGAAACCGGGAACATCACGCGAGCTAATTGGGAGGACCGCCTGCAAAAGCTCTGAACAAGATTGATCATCGCGGCCAAAGTCTCCAACAGTGTGGTGGGGAGAGTGCTTATACTGAATTCGGTCTTGCTGCCGTCGATTCTGTTCACTGCCGGCTACATCAAACCCCTAGCGAAGGTCGTGGACCAGGTAGTGAATCTACAAAAGCAATTTTTGTGGCAATCGACGCTCGGCACAGACGGCACGAGGCACAACTTGATGTACTTGCCACCAAACAAGCACAAAAAACAAAACCAATCTCAAAAGCTGCGTGAGTATTATGCTTTCTTTTTGCAATAGGTCGACCGTACCAATCAATCTAGAAGGCAAACTCAGATGCTACTATCAGCGCGTAAGCCTAAATGAGAGAACTGGTTTGCCTCGTCGTCGGTACATGCAGCACTTGCGGCTCTAAAGAAGATGCTGAGGCACACCTGGCGGCAACCATCTCACTCTGGCGCCGATTTCCGGATCGGCTGCAAGCACCTGGCGAAGCGCGTCGCCGTGTTCCGTGAAGTGGCCCCAGGAGTTGAAATGCATCGGAGCCATCAGCTCTGCACCAACTTCGCGCATCAGCTGTGCGCCTTGCTTTCCGTCCATCGTGATCATGATTGGCCCCTCACCTGGTACACCTGATGGAGCCATCGCTCCTCCGAGGCTCACCACCGCGAGTTTGATGTGGAAGCGCTGACGAAGACCCTCGGCAAGGTCGGAAGTGTACACGGTGTCGCCAGAAAAGTAAACGGCATTAGGGCGCCCATCTTCACTTGTACCAAACGAAGGCGACTCGATGACAAAGCCAATACACTCTCCACCGGGCAAGTGCTTACACGGAGTCCCGGTGATTTTGAACGACTTGCCGCCGAGCTCGAGTGATACGCTCTCCCATGGCTGAAGACCGCGAACTCCAGGGCGTGGCGCGAGGTTTTTTGCGCCATCCATCGTGGTGAAGATACGTCGGCCGTTAAGAAGCGTACGACCCAGTGTGTCGAGGTTGTCGGGATGGTCTTCGTGGCTAAGCAAGATGGCATCGATTGGAGGCAAGTCTTCGAGATTCAACGCCAGCTCGTCAGTCTTCTTGAGAATGGTTACGCCCACGTCATATTCGATGTTGGCAGGATCGAACGCTGGGTCGGTGAGGAAATTGACGCCATCGATGCTGATGATCGCCGTGGCAGTGCCGATCAGCGTGACGGTCACTTTACTCGCGAAGTCTTGGGAAGGCATGGCCGAAATTGAAGTGATGCAAGGCGCAACTGTTGCTGCAGGAGGGAATTCGAAAATGAGATCCGATTGGATTAGAATGCAACAAAAACTCCAAACTCCCGATCCTGCCGTACGAGCCCTCAAAGCAATGATCTTTGTCGGTTTGTATTTTGAATCCTCTCACATACGCTCAAGTCACCGTCGTTTTCGCAGCGGTCTCGATGAGTTACCTGGACCTGTGACGTATGCGTTGTGTCTTGCAAACAAAAAATGCACTTGATGAGTTACCAGTGCCCGTTTTTGTTACCGTTGATCACGTGCACATGCATCTCTGGCTACACAGAGCTGAGAGAGAGAAGGTAATTCTATGTAACTTATGATCTACATACAGTTTAAGAATTCCTGAGTCTCATTAACACTGCTGACAGTGAGGTGCTTCTAAGTTTTGACGGTGTGGCACCGATATCATTGTCGAGTAGAGCTGCGACTTGGGACATAAGAACTTGATCGCTTCCCCGCGATTCGTCGGTGAGTATCTTCGCACTCTTGGAGTTCATTCCCATGTTGGCGAGAAGATCGGCCATTTTGTTTTGTTCTCGTTTTGTGTGATTCCAGGAGGTCCACGCAAAGTTGGCGATGATTTGATTTACCCGAACTGCTAGTGGCTGCAGCTTGGTCTGGCGTATTGAGGAGAACCCATTCTGGGGAACACAAAAACGACCCAGCAAACGAGAACGGTAAGGCGTAGAGTATTCACAATGAGTCAAGAGTCAGTACAGTGCCTGCCATAATCACTTGCTGATGGCAATGGGACTTTGGCAAAGTCAAACCATTCTGATCATTTTCCATTTTCCACACTTCCAAGCAATCGCGTCATAAACAGCAACTTTGCTGTTTAACCTTCAATAATGGCTCCGTTCACACCATTTGCTCTCATCGGCGCTGGCACGATCGGCTCGTTCGTCACCACTGAGCTCCTGAAGGAAAAAAAACACGTCCGTCAAAGTGTTGACGCGAGACGACACGAAGGTACAGTGGGTTTGGTTGCGGAGTCTGTCTATTACACATCGGGTTTTGTTGACCTGATGAATGCACTCGCGCGGACTCGTCTATCATGCATGTGCACGGGTAGCCGGAGCTGGAGCCCTTCAAGCAGCAAGGCGCCGCCATCGTCAAGGTCGACTACTCGAACCACGAGGATTTGAAGAAGGCGCTGTCGAGCGTCCAAGTCGTGTACGTCACTACTTGTTTGCGACTCGCTTGTTGCTTCTGGCCGCCGATCGCCAAATTGATGCTGTTGTTTGCGCTGACGTTTGTGTGGTCGCTATCAACTTGTCGGATGCATCGTTACACGCCTTGCGTTGCAGCGTCAGCACTATCACGCACTTTCAGATGGAGGCTCAAGTGGACATTGCCCGAGCCGCGAAGGAAGCCGGCGTGCAGCTGTTCGTGCCGTCCGAGTATGGTGGGCCAAGTCTCGAAGGGTTTAGTGCGCCGAAGAAGGTTGTCCGTGATGCGCTCGAAGAAATCCAACTGCCATATACGATCTTCATACCAGGCTACTTTGCCGATATCTTCCACACGTGAGCGTAGAGCGCTCTGCTGCTGCTGTGCGTCTTTGCTATTGTATCCGTTACTGACATGTGACGCCATTCCATGATCACGTCGAACAGATTTTTTTTACTATAACTACGCCGAGGGTTACATCAACGTATACGGCACCGGGGAGACAAAGTTGAGTCTGACGTCGCGTCACGACGTCGCGCGCTTCATAACACATGTGCTCACGACGGCAGAGCCGGCAGACTTGGCGTGGGCCAAGTTGCCGTTCGAAGGTGACCGCCTTTCACCACTCGAAATCGCAGCACTCGTGGAGGAGAAGCTCGGCAAGCCAATCACGATCAAGTACCACGACTATGCCGAGACGAAGGCCACGGCCGATACCGACGTAATGGCGTTCCTCACTTTGCTCGTGGAAGATGGGAATGGCCTCGCAGGTACGACTGATGAAGCGCAGAAAACTATCGCCAAGTACTTTCCGAACTGGAACCCGCAGAAGTACGATGCATTTATCACGTCGGCTTAGATGTGCATGTTGGTCTGGAGAGCAGGCAACGTTACAGATGTTGGTAGGCTTGCTGCTTAGCAGCAGAGGAGTGAACAAGAGCATGAGCGGAACTACTGTAAGCGCTTTGGAGTCACTTTAAGGCTTCCAATGACACGTTGCCGTTATGCCATGTCTTGTCGTTTGATCTTGTGTTTTTCCTAAAAAGAATGTGTTGAGACGGGCTTTTTACAGGATAGAGGTTGGATGTGAGAATGCTGGTCATTTCATTGCAGTTTGTTCTAAGTGCAAAAAAGGTCAGTGTAAACAGCCGATGTACCATCACACGCGAGGGTAACATGTCACCCGAGCTTTACGGTATGGTGCTGGAAAAACATTTTGAGTTTCTTGATCGTGGAGAGATGCTTGACACTTGGAAGTTGGTTGCGTGGTAAGTTTTAAAGTAAGCTATTTATTTTGTTTTGTTTTTCTCGAAGCAGGAGTGTCATCCTGCTTCAGCTTTCTCTCACCACACGTTCTCATTGCTACTTGCTCCGACTAAAAATGCAACACACACATACACTGGCTACATCACTGGTCGAATCTTCTCTGATTGTGCTGGTATCATGACTAACTTGATAACTGCTTACACCAGCGCACCAAACGCTTCATGTCCCTAAATCACACTTGCAACCGTATCAGAATTCGCATTATCATCGGTTGAGAGCTTCCATCGCTCCGAATATAGCAGACTAATCACGAGGTTCCAACAAAAGAGGAGGGGATTTTGCTTGTTTATCTGCCACGGTTGGCAGGCGTTCCAGACCGGCGCGCGTAGCTTCTGCTCTCGTAACGAGCTCACCGCGAGCCTCGACTTCTGCTGCTGGAGAAGGACGCAACTATCAGCCGGATTGCGACGAACGCTGCGGGGACGCGGCAGCATAGTGGAGCCGAGCAGATGTTACCACGGGAGGCTGGGGGCCAAATTAACGCGTCAACCTCGCCAAAGCACCCGCACATGTAAGTGGATGGAACTCCCCTTTGGGGGAGCAGTTCCACCCGACTGGGAGGGAGACACCCCACTTCACCATAACTATTGGCGCTTGTTTTATTTGATACGCATGCCTTATCGTGGCGAGTTCATGTGCAATATGATACGTCCAAAGCGAGCAAGATGTCCGTAAACTTGCAAAGCGCAGGAACCACTGCAGCAGCCGGCGAAGGTTTTCTTGGCCAGCAACGTCATATCTGAAGGGCAGTAAGTAGAGTCACGCAACCAAGCAGCCACGGAGGCTCGTGATTAATAACATTCGGATGCAGGATGTGGAAGACGCTTGGAACGATCGCGATTACAATCGCCACGGTACTTGAACGAAGACAACCTACATTCGGATGCGAGTGCTCAGACGATCACATGTACGATGTCGGACGCGGTCGGTAGGCGCAGCATGGCTTGGTCGTGGTCGACCGCATCCATTCCCACGGGAAAGGTCCTGCGTTGGATGCGCTTAACAGGCGACACTCGTGGTCCCTTAGTATTTTAGGAGGCGACCATGGGAATCACTTCGCAGTTCAAAGGTGGATTGCAGAATTCACCAACACAACCAAGGGGTGGCACCAAATATTATTTTTGCCACAACTCAGACAAGTACAGCCATCGAGATGGATAAACAGCATTACTCAATCGGCACCACCTGAAATGCAACCGCCGAGGCTGCTGCAGTAAAAGAAAAGGAGAGAAGGTTTGCACCCGATGCGACGCACGCCTCTACCAGAAGAAGCCGATCTTAAGACGCTCTCGACGAACTCTACTCGATTGTTCCACACTGCTTTGGCCGCTCGCTACCGCCAGTCATTCGCACAATGAAAGGCACGATGAGCTTGCTCGAGGTACTCGCAGACCTCGAACTATCGCAGAAGCTGCAACAAGAGAGTCAAGCATGTGAATCGACGATCTATGCGCGGTACAGGATGCTCAACACACAAGATGGAGCAGCTGGAGTTCATTGACAAAGAGTTTGCCCGGATTGAGTTGCGTGTGGAATCAACCGAAGTGCCATCGTCACAGCTGTACAAACTCAAGGTTCAGTCGGTGATAACGATCGCGAATGGCTCAGAGAAAACACAAACGACACGTCCGTGGACAACCACGAGCTGTCGTGGCACAGTTCTCGTTTGTCGAACGTCGTGGGGATCCTCTCGCAAGGGACTTCGCATTGCGCCACCAGAGGCGCCAAAGAACGGCTACTTGTTCAGCAAAGAGGGACGTGACGATGTGGGATACGTGGCACCTATTGGTCTTTCTGGTCTCTGCGTCGACTTCTTTTGGTATATGTGGATCATAAAATAGATGTACTTGTTCAAATGGCTTTAAGCAGGCAGGATC
This sequence comes from Globisporangium splendens, assembly GCA_006386115.1. Lineage (NCBI taxonomy): Eukaryota > Oomycota > Peronosporomycetes > Pythiales > Pythiaceae > Globisporangium > Globisporangium splendens. Next base: position 45,378 of record VFIW01000160.1, on the reverse strand, counting down.
TACGAAGTGCCTCAGCCAGCATGCATGAACTACAGAACGGTGCGTGCGCACGGTTGCGAGAGTACCCATGGTCTGGGTCGCACGGCGCCAAAGGAGGAAACGTAAGCAACATTGTACGTTTGCACAGCTTGAGTAACAATGCGCGTTTGCACGGTTTGAGTAACTGAGATAGCTTGAGTTTCTGAGATACAACGAAATGACTCGAGTATGTTTGTTTGCCCCTCTAACATGTTTGAAGTTGGGATGGAACGAAACAGTGAGCAAATCCTGTCACTCCCCTATGTCTGTTTCAATCCAACCAGTTTGAAGAGACAGGAGCCTTCACCTATTAACGGGCACATCTTCCAGTGTTTGCGCGAACCGTTCAAGTATTTGCTCACTTCGCTAATTGATATCGAACGACCTCAGATCAGCAATGTCCTCGCCGTCGCTCAATGCAATAAGGACAACGCGCAGCATCGATCCAGATGCCTGGTGCTCCTCCAACGCAACGATCTACGAGGTATGAACAGAATCGCATTGATAAAGTGTGCTCGTGGTTGCTTTTCTAACCAAGTGTCTGTGGACTTGCTGTACGCATAACAACAGGAGGACGGAGTCGCATGGCAAGCAGTGCTCAATTTCACCGATATCTCGTGCAGGTAAGCGAGTTTGATGCCACACATTCAGGAGAGACTCTCTAGCTGCTAGTCAAGTTGTACGAAACCCGTGGTCACTGACATCTTTATGATTTATTGTATGCATGACAGTAGTAACAAGTTTTCCAAAGTGGAATTGATTCGCGACGGCGACCAGTTCTCCGTGTTTTACAAATCGGGACGCGTTGGAACAAAATACCCTCAGGTGAGAAACCGCAGTCTGCCAGCGCAGCGTGCTCTCATTTGGCAATTGATTAATAGCTTGAGCTCTTTAATACGGCTTCGTGCGGTATGGTGGGGGCTGACGGATGTACAGCGCAACGTAGTCAGGTTTGGCACGTTGGCGAATGCAAAACGCGTCTTCCAAAAGTACTTTGCCGAACGAACTGGCAACAACTGGCCACTGCAAGAGCCGTTTGTGAAGAAACCGGGAAAATACGTCCTTGTGGGTGCGTTTTACATTATTTAACGTTCCCCACTGTTCTGCTTTTGTGCGTTTTACTTTTGAGTATCGAGTTTGGATGCTAAAAACGCTGTTTTGGATTTGCGTTTGTGGGGCTGGCATTGCGGAAGAAGAGCGTCGCGACGGCACGACGCAACCAGATACACTGCTGTGTACGTTGCCGGAACAAGTGCAGGACCTTTTCAAAGTGAGAAACCTGAATCCGTTTGGTTTGCGTATGTTTGCTTTTGGTGGATGCTTATCTGTGTTGACTTGGATGTTTAGTGGATCTCTGATTCGAGTTCGCTTGTGAAAGAAGTAACAAGATCAAGCATCGTCGCACCCGAACTGCCCCTTGGTGTGTCGCTCGTGTTTCGGTGTTTGAAACGAAATTCCTTGTGAAAGCCCATCGGACGTGCTTGGTGTAAATGATGATGATATTACACAGGTCGCCTCTCGCAAACGCAAATTTCGCAAGGCTACGCACTGTTGCACCGGTTATTGGACACGATCGCAGCGTTGGAGGAGTTTGAGCAATCAACTCGTATCACACAGCGTTGTGCTGTACGAAAACACATACTCCAAATTGAGCTCACGACGCTCTCGAACGACTTCTACTCGTCAATTCCACACGAGTTTGGCATACGCTCACACCCACCTGCGATCAGTACTGTCGCGCACGTTAAAGAGAAGACGAGCTTGCTGGAATTGCTGACAGGTATCGAACTTTCACGACAGCTGCAAGAAGAAGAGGAGAAGAGCCGATATCCATCAATTGGACGCCCGATACCGACTGTTGAACACGATGATGGAGCCACTGGATGCTCTCGACAAAGAGTATCAGCGCATTCTGCGCTATGTGGAATCGACGGAATGCACTGCGTCGCAAGGGTACAATCTCAACATCGTGTCGGTGATGAAGGTCGCGCGAGGGCCAGAAAAGACGCCGCACGCCATTTTCAAATCGACCGACAACCATAAGCTGTTGTGGCACGGCACGGGACTCTCGAACGTCGTTGGGATCCTCTCACAGGGGCTTCAAGTTGCGCCGCACGGAGTGCCGTTGTCGGGTTCACCACTCGGTCGAGGGGTAAGGAACGCAAAATCAGCAGCTTGCGGGTATTGAGTAGAAATGAGTGACGCTCACGGGGCTGTGCGCCTTACCCGTGGTTTGTAGATCTACTTTTGCCAGCCAAACCGACGCCATCCCCTTGACTCCAAATGATACTCGCGGCGTTTACCTGTTGTTTTTCGATGGTGGATCACGCGGCAATCCAGGACCAGGAGGGACTGGATCCATTATCGTGCGTGTCCATAAGGACTTGCACACAGCCAGTTTAATTTGGGCCGCCAGCATGGCGTATAGCAGGAAGGACACGACCAACAACTTTGCCGAGTACTGGGGTCTCATACACTGACTCCGAGAAGCCCAACGCAGTCACTTCGAACCGTTGTACGTGATTGGAGACAGTGCACTGATTATCTCCCAACAGCGAATGCATCGGTCCCCTAGACAGCACCGATTGGCACGTTTATACCAGACAAGTCGACGACTCGCGGATTGCATCGACATCCGAGGATGGTACCATCACTACCGTGCCTTCAACACGATGGCGGACTCAGCCGCCAACCTAGCCATGGACACCAGAACCTCAACGCAGGTTCACTTCCCAACTCATCGAGCTGCTTTCAACAATCTCACCCAGGATCTTGACAACGACGTCATGCATTGGCTTATCCGAAGTTCGGAAGACCCAAGGTCATTGGACAACACAAGGCAGCCTCACATAGGACCAAGAGAACATGCCATCCTGGTCAAAGATTATTTAGCACTTAGAAGTGATCCAGTGCAATCCGCGCTATAGACACATTTACACTCCTAGATGAAATTCGCAATGAAGATTAGGTAGGAGAATGGATATTGTAGGTCACGACGATGAACCTAATTATACCTCACCTTATAAAGATAAAGAAGCGATTGCAGCGCGATGCGCACATGTCTATATCAGGGTCATAAACATTCAGGGATATTTATGTACACTTGCATGTGCATCTCGAAATATTAGCGTCGGCATGCTGAAAGATACGTGCCGTGATGCTCAGCCAAGAACAAGTTCAGTCAGCAGACACAGTACCCCGTAATAGTGTATGCATTGCACTGGGTCCGTATAACATCGACCCAGCACAATATGTACTGTCAGGTATGCTCGAGAATGGCGATTTGCTGTCGTCCACTTCAAGTGTCATATCGACTACGCGATCTCCGATAAGCTTCTTAATCGTGTTGTGCATCATAAACTCTACCCTAGGACCTCGCCTGTCCATCCAATGAACGAGAAAGCATAGCCCTTCGTCCAGGATGCAGACGAGCTGTCGAGCATGTTGCTCCATCTGGCAAGGTACTTTTCCACGTTTGGACTCATCAAAAGCTCTGGCGACGGACTCACTCAGCACTTCTTCTACGAGTAAAACCCTAGACTTCAGCAAGTCACATTGCAAAGTTTGTTTCAGTGGAGGGAGATCTTACGGCACCTCTCTGGGAGCGGCAGGTGATGTCATCAGTTGAAACAGTTCATTCGCCCGTACACTTAGCACTCTGTAGCTGTTGAGTCGAAGGCTGCTGAGAGCCCAAGGCTACCCAATAATACGTTAATCGAGCCGATTTATTATTGTTACTCCAGCAAGTCAGTTTTTCCTGCTAAAACGAAACCTGATGAACTGGGGAGAAACGATCCGATTGCATTCCTGGCTGGATGCATCGCAAGCACAAACATTTCTTTATCTGCACAGGTTAATGAAATTGCCCTCTAGGAGAGGTGCAGAAACGATACATACTGTCTGTACAATCAACAACGTGTTGATAATAAATCGGCTCGATTAACGTACTAGCCTTGGATCTCAACAGCCTTCAGCTCGATAAACACTGAGTGCTAAGTATGGACTACCTCAACTAGTGAAAACAGCGGCCGCTCCAAAGAGGTGTCGTAACGCCTCCACTGAAACAAACCTTGGAACCTCGCGGGTTGCAAGCAAGTGTGGGAAGCGATGGAAGATGAATCAACGACGTATTGATAAGGCACAGGTTGATGGGTGCTGAAGTATGAAAACACTGTCACGTGAGCAGAACATAAAGATATCACATTGACCATTTTTGATTGATGAAAGCAACATTCAAATCTTGTGTCATTCATTTATAAAGGTAGGAGGTCTCTTTCAGTATCTGATTGGCCAAAAACTTGTATACCTCGTAAATGTTTACGCCCCTGTGTCGCATCAAACGTCGTTGATTGTATTTTGTTGTTTGCTGATAATTTCGTCCGTCGTCGATGTCCTCAATGCCACTGTGGAGCTGCTGCAGTAGCACAAAATAGTTGACGAAGCAATGCCCGAACATTGGTAATATCAACTCAATGCGTTGTCCAGGAAGAGAGGACTCGCATACTTCCTAGTCGGCAAAGGGAACATGCGTGATGCAACTCCCATGGATGCGCACGTTAACGAGTGTAATTCTGGATTCACTGCACTGTAGGCAGCCGAGATTGTGGAACACCTGGTTGGTGAGGGGACTATGCAATCGTCATTCTCTCACTGCAATAGAGGAGAGCAAATCGTCGTTTAAATTCACGCTGCAACGTGGAGGAGTGCAAATCATCGTTCACGAGCTCGTTCCAATACTCGGTTTCAAATTACGACCGTGGCCGACACCGACTCGGTCGTAATCTTGAGGCAGGTGTGGCGGTTGATGTGCAAAGGTACGCGGAGCATTGCATCTTCCGGTCCATGCGACTGCATCTGTCGCCCAGTGGCAGCACGAAACCCCACCTTTCGTCCCTCAAAACAGTCGATCATTCTTCAAAACGACCTCAAGTCCGCAAGTTCAAGTCCTGACTCTCAAGACCAGACCCTTCCCTCCGTCATCCATCATGATCAAGAACGCACTTCTGAGTCTATTGGTCATGGCGGTCGCTCACACGAGCAACGTCGTGACTGCCGAAGCGGAAGTCGCAGCTGAAGCGCAAGTGGCACAAGGTTTGAAGGGCGGGGGCTCGACTGGACTGGACGTTGCGTCCGTGGCGGTTGATCTGTTGCCACACATCCTCGACCTTTTCAAGAACAAGAAAGAGTGTCGTCAAGTGGCTTGCTGGATCTCGACGCCGTACTGCTACAAGTGGGCGGCGGATTTCGTGCAGAACAATATCTTCAAGGGTCGTGATGGCTACGTGATCGAGAGCGCCGGTGGTCAAGGAGCGTGGGTTCGCTACTGGCGAGTACGCACTGGAGTCGAGCAATCGCGCACGATCGCTACTGGCAAATGCGCCAACGGTGCTGCTTTCAGTGTTTTCAACTGCCAGACGACTGGAAAGGTCCATTGCTAATATCCTCAGGTGTTTCGCCTGACAGGTGTGCGTTGCATATCGTCTGGGAGTGACTCGTATCATTTCTGAAAACATGGACATGCTCAGCCGAAGTCGTGAATATCGTCGTCGTCATTCGGACGAGCTGACAAAGAGCGGTTATTTGTTTGCTAAAATACAGTACCACTCTTCCTCCCTCTATGCCTCGTCTGTTTCCTACACGTCTTGAAGTTCCTATTGTTCCAGCCACGGGTTTCGACCCGATTTTTGGGTACCCTTCATTCAAGTGCCGATTTCTGAGCAACCACTGTGAATCAGCAAACACTAATTAGACCATTAGCATGCCACGTGTTTGAGCTTTCGTTTGGCGCTTTCCGCGATAAATCTTGCATAGCTCTGCAGACGCAATGACAAAATTACGGATGGCATCACTGGCTGACGAATAAATTACCGTCAGGTGCACGAGCATTTCGCCTCCATTGCGTCGCCGTTGAGGCTCCAATCGGAGAAAGCTGTGCGCCGATTCTGTTGCGCAACTTGTGCACATTTGAATGGGAAACGGCAAAGATACCTTAATTTGCTAGCAAGTTAGGCTGGACTCTTTCTTCTGACAGAAGCGCGCACGATCTCACTTGGCTTCTCATTTCTCACGTAAAAATGCCTGTGAAAAAGTACCAGATCAAGCACGACCATCTCACAAAGACTTCCTGAAAACTCCAACTCTAAAAATTGATGAAGCTATGGAGGTTTAAAAATCGGTTCAAAGTTTGTGGCAGGAGCAATAGTTGTGACTGAGTGCCGCGCTTCACGAGTGATTGGAAATATGCGTATAGATTGATCTGTGTTGCAACGCGAAGCATGATGTCTTTGTGCTGCGTTAATGTTGTAAGATGTGAAAAAAAAAACAAAAAAACAAACAAAGCGTGACTGCTTTTGGAGGCAGAGCAAATTCCACGTGAAAAAGAGGAGCCTTCAGGTTACTTGCCTAAAAAAGGCAAAGTGAGATCTAGACAAACACGAACAACGCCACCAGCGCTGAAACGAAAATGTTCATCGTCGCCACAGCAACGAGCGCCGCCGCATGGGATGCCACCACCAATGCAGGACACGTGTCGCAAAGAATGGTCGCACCCGAGCTTCCAGAAGAAAGCTCCGCACTGTCGCCTGCGCATTGCGTACAGGAGTTGCCAACGCATCCGTACGTGCACACGCACGTACCGTCCACACAGCCAGCGTTCTTGCTGTCTCCACAGTTGACACTGCCGCAGTCAGCTCCGCCGCAATACTTGCCGTTCACTCCAGCGTCGCACAAGCACGTGCTATCCTCTTGGCAGATACCATCATTCCCGCACGCTTCCCGGTCTCCAGCGGTGCAGATCTCACACTGTGGACCTGTCCAACCCGCATAGCACTCGCACGTGCCACTCACGCAGTTTCCGTTACCAGCACACGTAGTTGCACATTCCGCATATTTCTTCAAGATGTTGTCCAGCGGAGTGGACGGCAATGGCTCGAGTAATTCCACACGTTCTTCAACTGGAGTTCTCCAGTCGTCCATCACGAACCCACCCGTATCTGCTGATTGAGGATTGAACGCCCAGTAGAAAGAACCAATGCTGTTGTCGCTGAGGTAGGTCGCAAGGGTATTAGCCCATTTCAAATCATTTCCTGTCATTTTGGCTCCCCAAGCGCCGACGACCACGGCATTCCCAGTATCCGTGGGCACAGATCCAAAGTACTCGTCCCAGATGGCAATCATATTCTTTGGGAAAGTTGATGCGGTCCACCATGGAGACTTGAAATCCACGCCGGGCGAGATAACGTGAGGGCTGTACACGAGTCTCTCCATGTTCTTGAGCTTGACAGGGTAATCTTTCGCCCCTTGCAACGATCCGCCTGCCTGGCCCCATGAAACAGTGGATCCTTTGATATTGGTCTGCACCCCTTCCACAAAAATTAGCATACGCGCACATTTCGCAAGCACAGCGTTTCCAATCGTAGCCGCTGCAAGTCGCCAGTCAGTAGCTTCGTCACCCGATCCCCAAGTGGCTGTCCCCTTTGGTTCGTTCTTGATGTCGATGCCAAAGACGTTCCACGTCGCAGGGTTGTTGCAGTATCGCGTCGCAAGCTTCTCAAGTGCAGGAGTGATCTTTGCCGGTTCCGCAACATCTGGGAAATCAGGCTCAGCAGCTTCAATACGATGACTGTCCAAGAGCACAAGAATGTTGCGTTTCCGCGCCTCGTTCACGAAGTAATCGAGCACCTCCAGGTACGTTTTGCCTGCGAGAGCTGTTGTACCCGCAGTCTGATCGTTGCTAACATCAGGGTCGTTGATCACAGAGTCCAAGGCCAACGGAAGGCGAACCGCGTTAAAGTCGTTCTCAACGAGCGTATCAAGTGCTGTCTCAATTGTCGTCGCCGACGGCCACAAACCCTGCACAACTCCTTCGATTGTTTCTGCGTGTGATGTGAAAACGACATTAGAAGAAAAAAAAAAAAAGGTTAGAAAGTTGGTGTGAATGTATGAGATCCAAAATGACTCTATGCGTTGCGTTGTGAGAGTGTGAGAACGCACCGAAGCCAAACCAGTTGATACCCTTGATGTAAAAGGTCTCGCCGTCCGCGAGCAGTTTCCCGTTCACGGAGCGAAAGTTGATGAAGGTCGACGACGTGGTCGACGTTGTGTTCGCTGCGAGCGATACGTCCGCCGAGGCGACGAGTGCCGCGATAACGCCAAGCCAGCGCGAGTGCATGTTGCCGGTGCTTCTGGTGTGCTGCTGTCGGCGAGTGCGAAGAGAGAATAACGAAGAGAAAGACCCTTCACCCAAAACGCAAGCAAGACTGAACTGGCTTGGCTTTGGAGCAAGTGGTCTTTTACTTATTACGGTCAAGGAACCGCATTTATGAATCCAACTGCGCAACTGGGGAAATTTCTGTGCTTGCTGGGTTTCGAGCCAACGAATGCCCCGATGAAATGGCCCACCCGGTGCGCACTTAACGAACAGAGTGTTCAGAATTTTAACCAGAGTAGGACATCATTAACATAAATCAGTGTATCGAACCCATTGCACCAAAGGTTCGAGCAAAGACACTTCCAAGTAGGACGCAGTTCTTTGGCTCTTTTCGAAACCAGACAAACTGCAACTGCGCGATTGTGATGATTTAGGCTGGAGGTCTATCGCCATCACTTCATCTACCGGTGTCCAAGGGCCATACGATCCTTGCTAGTTGGACTGACCAAAATGGTCAAGTCATGACTTCTGGATCATTCTTTCTTGGCCAGACTCCATGCCCCCAGTAGCAACGCTTCTGCCACACTCTTTGGTTTAGTAAAAGCAAAGCGCATACGCGGACAATACCCATAGTGAAAAATTGTTATGCGTACAACTCGTTCGTTTATTGGTGGTCAGCGACAACTACGATGAGATGTTCAGGACGTCGCATTCATTTGTCTCGCCACAAGCGATTTGTAAACACCATTAGGTAGCTCCATAAGGTGGCTGTGTGTGCCTTGTTCGACGATGGCGCCGTTATGCGTCACCGCGATCAGGTCGGCGTTGCGGATGGTTGAAAGCCGATGTGCCACAATAATCGTCGTACGTTTCTTCAATGCCAGCAAGCGATCAAGTGATTCTTGGACCACGCGCTCGCTCTCATTATCCAGCGCGCTTGTGGCTTCATCCAGCAACAGTACATCCGGATCGCGCAAGATCGCACGTGCAATCGCAATACGTTGCTTCTGACCGCCGGACACTTGAGCGCCACGGTCTCCAACCTCAGTGTCGTAACCAAGTGGGAAGTTGCAGATAAAGTCGTGGGCGTTTGCCTTGGTCGCAGCGTCAATGATGTCCTCGCGAGTAGCTCCAGGCTTCCCCATACCAATATTGTCTGCAATGGTTCCAGAAAAGAGCACTGGCTCCTGGCTCACCAACGATATCCGCTCGCGGAGCCACGTGACGTTGATGTCGCGGATGTTCTTGCCGTCTAGTGTTACGATCCCTGCGGATGGGTCATAGAACCGCTCTAACAGGGCAATCGCGGTGCTTTTTCCGCTCCCACTTGCGCCAACAAGCGCGACAGTCTGGCCGCTTGCCACCTTCAGACTATAGCTTCTGTAGATTTGTGCGTCTGGTCGGGACGGGTACGTAAACGCAACGTCGTGGAACTCAATCTCTCCTTTCAAGGTGGTGGGAATATCTCCGGTTGGCGCACTCGAATCAATTGCTGGGACGCGATCGATGATTTGGAAGACGTTCTGAGCTGCCTTCTTTGCCTTGGAGCTGTCTGTTAGATTCTGAGCAGCCAGACCCACAGCAAACGTGCTCATGACGAGAACCATCATTACCATAAACATATCTTCAAAAGTGATGGTCTTCTCAGCAACCCACTTGCCACCCAGCCAGAACAGGAACGCGATGCTGATGTACATCGCACCTTGAGAGACTCCAAACGTTACTCCGCCAACAACACCAACTTTGATGTCGGCATTCTTCGAGACGTCCAAGAAGGCTGTGTATGCAGTCGTTATAGCGTACTCCATGCTGAATGATGCAACCGTTCGGATTGATTCAATCGACTCGGAAAGCAAAGAACCGGCAGCAATATCTGCATTGTTGTTCTTGCGGTTGTTTAGATTCCCGGTTTGTGCTTTCGATTGGACCGTAGCGAAGAGCATCATCACTGGGAACATCGACAGCGCAGCGAGCGACATTTGCCAGCTGTAGTAAAAGCAAATCGAGAGACCGATACAGAGCGTCGTGATGTTGACAAGACCTTGGTTTAGCGTATCGGACGTAATGGCCTGCAGTGTCGCAGAGTCAGTTGCAAGTCGAGAAACCAACGCGCCTGATGTGTTCTCGTCCAAATCGAACCACCCAATCTCTTGTTCCAGCATCGAGTGGAACGTTTGAAAGCGCACTCGAGAAACAAGATTTTGCGACGCAACGGCAAATCCGTAGTTCTGCATTATGATCGCCAACCCGAAAATCAGCCCGAGGATAACGAAAGCCAGCGACCAGAGCCGAGCATCCGCGCGCATTTCGTTCGGGGTCTTCGAATAGTCAAAAAGAAGGACGATGATCTTACTCAAGATCACTCCCCACAACGGAAAGACCGCAGCGTTTAGCACCGCTCCGAAACTTCCCAGCACAAAGAATTTCCACTCGGGACGACTCAACTTCCAGATTCGAGAGGCAGGAACATGGTATGCCGCTTCGCCGTCAGCTTTACTCTCTCCATCTCCGTCCGAGACAAATTGTTTCTCACTGTGGGCACTAGCTCTGCGCTCCAACCCTGACTCCAGTGAATTCTTGGTCGGGACTGGCACAAGCTGACTTGACTTTTCTGCGTAGTTTTCTGAGATGGTGTAGTCCTCACGATCGATACCTCGACTCTGTAACTCAACCAAGCTTTTGTAATGTCCACCGCGAATAGCCATGAGCTCATCGTGAGAACCGATTTCCACAATTTGCCCGCCATCATGAACTGCAATTCGATCTGCTCCTTGGATAGTCGAGAGACGGTGTGCGATGATAATAGTCGTTCGTTTGGACGTTGCCAACAAAGAATCCAGTGACTCTTGCACGACTCGTTCACTTTCTGTGTCCAGCGCACTCGTCGCTTCATCAAGCAGCAGGATCGGAGGATTTTTTATGATTGCTCGAGCAATAGCGATTCGCTGCTTTTGGCCGCCCGAGAGTTGAGTGCCTCGTTCTCCGACTTCAGTGTCGAAACCTTGGGGGAATGACATGATAAACACGAACGCGTTGGCTTTCTTCGCGGCTTCATAAACTTGTTCATCCGTTGCATCTGGAGCGCCATGTCGAATATTCTCAAGAATCGACGTAGCGAACAGCGCCGGCTCCTGACCCACAAGACCAATTTGTTGACGCAGCCACTTCACGTTCAGTTCCCGAATATCAACGCCGTCGATTTGGACGGAACCAGCTTGGGGATCATAAAAACGCTCCAGCAACGAAACAATGGTGCTCTTCCCGCTGCCGCTCGGGCCAACAAGAGCGACTGTCTCACCAGCTTCAATGGTCAAGGAGTATCCACTACACACGTTGACTTCTGGGCGGGATGGGTATGCGAACGTGATGTCAGAGAGACAAATTGCGCCAGCGACTTGCTCTAATCTTCGACCGCTCGCGTCAAGAGGATTGATCGCAGACTTCTCGTTGATGACGCGGAAGACGTCGTATGCACAGGTTCTTGCAGCATAGATAGCTTGGACACTCGGTCCTGCCTGCCCAAGAGCCATCGCACCCATGATGATTGCGAAGAAGATTGTGATCACCTTCCCTCCATCGTAGCAGCCATGGCCCGTGCATTGAGAGCCACTCAGTTGGTCATTCGAGATTTGGACCGCTCCAAAGTAAAGCCCAGCAGCGTACGTACAGTAGATCGTGAAGAACATGACACCCGTGCCCCAGCCCACAGCAAATCCTTTCTTGATCCCTGCTTTCGTCGACACTTCCAACGCCGCACCGTATTTTGTCACAAACTGAGAGATCGAGTTGAACATGTGAACGGTGCGCACGTTGCCCAACGCCTCTTGAGCAATTGCGCCAGCGATCCCATAGGACTCAATGCCAGTTTGGGTCGCGGTCGCCATGAACTTCATCGAGACGAACGCCGTGGCAGCGATTAGGGGCGTGAACGCGAGCAGCACGAGTGCGAGCTCCCAGCCTTTGATCAACCCGATGACGATACCAGCGAACCCCATCGAGAAGAAGTGCAGTCCATCGCCGATCTTGCGCCCCATGCCTTCCTGCAACGTGACCGTAGAATCAGCGACGCGCGTGGCTAGTTGTTTTGGATCGTTCACATCGAACCACCCGATATCCTTTGTCAGGATCGCATTCACATAGCTGCTTCGAATACGTTTCGCTTGTCGTGAAGCCGTCAGGGACCAGCATGCGACTTGAATGAACCCGCCGACGATCATCCCGAGCCCGACCCACACAAAGTTCAGTGCCACCGAGTTCACATTGTGTTTCATGGTATCTGCATCGGGGAGGTCCGTTGGGTTGAACGCGTTCATGACGTTTCCGATGAGGATGATCTGCACAGGCTGGCCGAGACCTGCAACCAGTGCTCCGATCGAGCCCACAGTCATCAGTACCTTGTCCGTCTTGTCAGCAAATGAGAAAAGAGTCGCGAGCGGTACGATCTTCGGCGCGCCATCTGCTTCGTCCGGTGTTATTGAGCCAGCATCATCAGGCACCATCGGCTTCTTCCAAGGCAAAGCTGTCGTGCCCTCTGCGAGCGAAGTCGGCGTGCGCAGCTCCGCGTACGCGGGCGGCAGTGGATCTTTCGGCATGCGACTCTTGTTGTTTGGTTGAACTGGGCAAGTTTGGAAGTGCGCGGCCGCCACATAAACCTCCGCTTTCTTCCCTGCGTGAGTGGTCGTCAGCAGCGCATCCTCCGCGTGAGATCGCCGCCATGGCTTGGATTCCACTCGCCGTCATACAAGAAGTTGAACAATGGATGCACTTCGTACCGTAGAGTTTCGTGTGCATCATCCAGCACTCTCTCATTGGTCCTTCGCCGATTTGTGCCTCATTTCAGCCAATAAAATGACGAATCGATGCTCGTTTACTGGTTTTAGTCCCTGACGAATCAAGATTAATACTTTGACGAAAAGGGCTACCGAAAACATAACCGGTATGTTGGTGACAGCATCAAGAACCAGGTTGAGCACTCAAATTTTGCTGACAACAATGCTGTCAGCAAACATGGGTCGAAAATCTGCGCAGATAGATTGGCTAAAACTAGTCCTTTTGGATACATTCTTGGATTGGCTAGAATTCGAATCAGTTGAGCCAAAGAATACTGTCTAACTGGTTGAAAATGAGCTTGTCATGTGGACCTGATTTATGAGGCGGGTGTTCCATGTCACTCACGCACTCGACGTCTGCAGCCCAAGAAGAAGAAAAAGCGGCGAGTTCTTCTCAGAGCGCGGACACACACGCGCGCGCACACTCACGGATGGCGACGACAGCGTCCCCTACGACGGCACTGGCGGAGGAGGGAGCGACGCGCTCCCCGAGCGAAGTGCTGCTGACCACCGCGATCGTATATCTCCCTCTCTTTGTCCTCGCGTGGCTGCTGTTCGAAGTGCTTCGCCGTCGCAAACCCATGCTTTTCGAGCCAGTCAATCCATTCAACTTCTCCGCCGCCGACAGATCCAGGTGGTTCGCGTGGATCCCTTTCGTGTACTCGATCTCCGACACGGACATCTTCGAGAAGTGCGGACTCGATGCGTGGGTATTCCTTCGCTTCATCCGCATCGGGCAAAAAGTGGCACTGCTCTGTGTGGTATCGTCTTTTGCGCTTTTCCCTATCTACGCTTGGAAGCCACTCACACTCGTGGTACCAGAGAAAGCAGCCCAAGCGCAAGTACTCGAAGGTGCTGAAACGCTTGCCGAAGGGTTCGAGTCGCTTGCCGAGCAGGTCGTGCTGCATGTCGATTGGGTTGAGCGCATCACTTTGTCAAACGTCGGTCCAGGCGATTGGCGTCTGCTATTCACGGTGCTATCTGCGTATGCCGTCACATTCTACGTCATGCATCTACTGATTGTCGAGTATACCACGTATCGCAAGCGTCGCCATGCCTTCCTCTCCAAGAACGCAGCACAACAGTACACGATTGTGGTCTCTGATCTGCCGCACGCTCTGCGTCGCCCACAGACGCTGATGGCATACATGGACTACCTCTTTCCAAGCACCGTCTACAGTGTTTACATCGGCGTTGAGTGTCGTCGGCTAGAAGAACTTGTGGAGCAACGAACCCAACTGCAGTACCACCTTGAAGCTGCAGAATCTGATCTCCAAGATGCTGAAGCGAAAAGTAAAACTTCTCTAGAAGAAGGAAAAGCTGGGAGTAATGTGCAAGCTCTCCGTCCGCACCACAAAACCGATTATCGTTTTCTGGGAATCTGTTGCGGGAGGGATGTTGACTCGATCGATTACTACCGAGACGAGATTGAGAAACTCACGCAGGAGATCGTGAAACAGAGAAAAACCATTCTCGATCAGCAGTTCGATCCCATCAAGGAATCTAAACCGCAGTATGGAACAATGGGCAACTCCCCAAAGTGGTCTTCTTTGCGCAATTTGGAGCAGAAGCTCGCGTCGACGCTCCGCTCTTCCACTTCAGTGCTTAATGATGAAACAAGCCCCCTACTAAAGCCGTCGATTCAAGGCAACCCTGGAGCCAGCGACAGTAAAAACTCATCTGACGCGCGCGTCATGAGAAGCTATGCGTTCGTAAGTTTTCGATCATTGCGCTCGGCACAAGCAGCCCAACAGCTTCTGCAGACTGAGAACCCGATCAAGATGCGAGTTCAGCCGGCACCTCACATTGACGACGTGTTGTGGGAGAATTTTGGATTGCCGCTGGCATCCAAGTCGACGTGGGTGCTGATTTCAACGATTGCAACGTTGCTAATCGTGTTGTTTTGGACGATTCCGACTGCGTTTGTCACGTCACTGGCAAAACCAGAAAATCTTCGACGGATGTCATCATTCGTGGGCCACCTCCTTGATACCCAGCCGTGGCTGCAGCAAGTCCTCGAGCAGTCGACGCCGCTGATTCTGTCGCTCATGAACAGCCTCTCGAACGTCGTGTTCAAGATGCTTGCAACTCGCGAAGGTCACTTGTCTGTCACTGAAGTAGATGCGAGCCTGTTTTCCAAGCTGAACTCTTTCCAAGTATTCCAGATGTTCTTTGTATCGACGGTGACTGGGTCAATCCTCGCGCAGGTCGCAGCAGTGGTGGAGCAGCCATCTCGTCTGATTTTCTTCTTGGGAAGCAGCATTGCCGGCCAGTCTCTGCTGTTCATCACGTTCATCATCACCCAGATTTGTGTGAATTTGCCATTGATGCTACTCCGCGTGACGCCGATCGTCATTGGAACGTTGCACCATATCCTTGCGCCGACGTACGCGAAGAAGCCTGTTCCGCAGCCATGGATGTATTTGAACCCGTTGAACTATGAGTCAGAGCTTGAGGCACCATTCTCCTTGGCGCAGCAGTACCTGATCTTCCTGCTCGTGGTCGTCTTCACGCCTATCGCTCCCCTTGTTGGATACGCCGGTGGTCTATACTTCCTCGCGTCCGAGCTGATCTACAAACGATTTTTCTTCTTTGTGAATCAACCGAAGTGGAACACCCAGAACTCGATGGGTGCTTTCTGGCCGCCATTGTTCATGTTCGCCCTTGGCGCCATGCTCATGGCTCAGATTACGTTGATCGGGTTGCTGTCGCTCAAGCCAGCAGGGTACGGTGTCATCATTCTCTCGGCAGGACTCCCGTGTTGCACGTTCCTGTTCTACTGGTACAGCATCACGTTGTTTAACCTTTCCCACGCGGCTGAGTATCTGCCGTTGGACCAATGCTGCGACCTGGACGATGAGCGCAAGGATCAACAATTTACGTTTCTCGACGGCGTATACCAGCAGCCTGCAATGGCCAAGGCATACTCGGACCCCGGTGGCCCAGTGGTCGTCCCAAGTGACGCGAACGCGCATATCGATTCCACCGGCGGGTCCGTGGTGTCCCAGCCTTCTTCGAGTGCTGCAGCGCCACCGCTGGACACGACGATCCACCACGAGAACAGCCTTGCGGCGCTCAATGCTGCTGATGACAAAAAGGCGTGAGGACCTCACAAGTTGTGATCCCAAATATTTCGCGTAGTTCGCATTTTGTTTGTTTGTTTTTCGCTAGTCATCGGAGTGCACTCAGAAAGAACGTCTCAAATATGACTAATTTCAAGCTTTCTTTGTCTGTTGGACGCAAGCATTTTCTTGCGCAGAAGTCTCGGTTCACAATCAGACATGTCTGTTGTCGGTCATTGCGTGCTCTTCAATGATTGGCTCATTTTGTGGAATAACGGGCCAGTGCTCACCGAGTGTTTCCACACACCAGAAATGAGTTGCATCACACAATTGTGTTCTCGCCACTGGAATACCAGTGGCACGGTAATTGAAAATGGAGGCGGTGGCGGCGTTCGTGTACGCAAGCGGCGGCATCGTGCGTCAAGACGAGCTCACGGGCTTCTTTGAGACGCACCCGGAGGTGCTGAGTCAAGTATATGAGGCTGCGGTACCAGCGCGCTCCATGAAGAGGATCGTGGGGAGAATCGGCGAGACACACGGGCTTTCATGGCTTGACACAGACCCGCAGAGCGGCGAACGCAGCAGCGTGATCGCGCACGTGGTGACCGCAAAGCAGGCGCAAGGCGACGTGTTTCGAGACGAGATTCTTTGGATCCCGCGTTGTCTCGATGCGGTTGAGCGGCACGTACGCTCTCTTCCGGGGAATCGCATGAAAACTGGCGCGATTGCGGATTTCTACCACGTTTTTCCGCTGGAGAGCGCATTCATGAAGCGCCGATGCAAGGGGGTTCTTGATTTCCTACGACGATATGATCCGGAGCAGCGCCGAGTCGGGCACGACTCGGATGGAGTGTTTTGCGCTCTGTCTTCGCACGCGTGGGCGACAAACATCGAACCAGATCGACTCTCGCGCCGCGCGTCTGTCATAGAGAAAGCAAACGGAAGCCCAACTGAATCTGAGTCGGGTGATGATGGAGATGATGACGAAGATGATGATGAGTACTCGGCCTCGTACAGGAACCTCGAGTGCCTTGTCGAAAGAGAAGTGGCCAAGTCTTATGAAGCCACGACAGCTGAAGACCAGTCGGGGCTTTCCGTCCACATCGAAGTATCAAGTGAAGATGAGGCTGCCGCTAACGAATCTGTCTGCTCGCGGTGGTCTACTAATGTGAGCATTCTTCCCAGTCAAACAGAGAGGGCAACGCACTTCTCGAGATACCCGCAGTGCGCTGCGAACGATTTTTCCTCTACAGCCACCGTCCTAACAGTTGAAGCAGCCATTGAATCTGGTGTGCAAAGCGCGACCTTGAATGAGCCGAGTCTCCAACCTGCAAGCTGTTCCAAGTCGCAGACTGCGGAAAAATCGAGCGTTCGAAAGCACGATGATGTGCTACAGGTGAAGCTCAAGCGGGGTGGGGTCAAGGCAAGTCTCAGCATTCTATCACGCGCTTTCAATCAAAACAAGTGGACTCCCACCGTGGTGCTGCTTGCCATCGCGCAGGTGAACTTGATGTTGAATCACTTCCGAGCCTCCCCCGTGTTGCATCCGCTTGCGTTTCTCTTCATTGCAGCAGAGCGCCGGAGACAAGCGAGTCGAGCCAAACGTACCGCCGAAAAAGCCAACGCCCTCGTTCGAAGGTCGCATCTGGCGACAGGACTAGTTGCGGTCGTCGAGGTCTTTTGTGCAGATACTAGCAATGATATCGTTACTCGCGTGGGTAGTGAAACAAGACGTGTGCGACTGAAACACATGAAAATTGACCCAAAAGAGCCGATTGTCATGGACGCAGCTTGGAGTGTGGAGCACGCCATGAACACTTTGAGGTTGATGAACCTGGCTTTGAGTCGAGTCCGCGCGACGCCAACTCCTCACCCGCTGGCATTTTTGTTCATTGTCCACGAGCGATACATGCAAAAGAGAAGACTGGAAAAGAGGGCTCGAGCACTTGCTGGACGCGCGAGACAGACCGAAGCGATCGTATTCGACATTTGGATCCCCAAAGTCACGCTGGCAGCACTGAGCGTGTCCTCTATTTGCTACACCTGCGAATTGTGAGCGACCTGTGAGATTCAACTCAAATGCGGATTATCTACCGTGTGGACGCGTTTGGAAACCCCGCGATCCACGTTTAAAAAACTGACTACCTTTTATCTGCTTAATTCTGGTGGCCTAGGAAACTCAAATACCATGCGCGTCGCAAGCTGAGAAATGTTAATAGCGGTATTGACGTCGCGATCCCACGTTATTCTACAGTTCGAATTGGTGCATCGAAGGACAGCGCAGGAGGACTTGTGTGTTATCGTGCCGTCTTCTTGAGTCGTTAGGACCTTTCTGCTTTTCAGGCTCTGTAGGCAACGCGTACTCGTGCAAAACTCGTCGATAAGAACAACTGTTGCCCGCTTCGCCAGCTCATGCGATAGGCGCTGCACAGGAAGGACTGTGCGCGTGCCCCCGTATATGTTTCGGGTCTTTCCAGTCGCCAAACGCACCTTAGGATTTGGAGTGGCGGTGGTCACATATTTAGGCTCTCTCTTCTTCAAATTTTCAAGCCAAAGCCTGGCTTTGTTTACCCCTGTGAGATGGCGATGTACTCTCGTCGCAACGCGCAGACTGTGGAACGTAAATTGTTCAACAAGTTGTCGTCGGACGCCCGTTTCGTTTTCGAGATTCACGAGACTTCTGAAGCAGGTAAAGTAGTGCACAGAGCAGTATCCGAGATACCTCCTGTGTAGTCTTACCAGCCATTTGCACGTTCTTTACTTGCGTTTTCCTGAAGAATGGTCTCCATAACATAGACACCAATGCATATTTTCTTCTTTTCCACTGCACACAAGACATTCATCTGTCGAGTTAGGTGTCCGTAACGTCAAGCAAATACGGGCTTTTAATTCGCTGAAATTCGGCACGAAAGAACAAATGATTGACAGTAATACAAAAAACCTCGGCTACCATTTGGCAACAAAAACAAACATGTGAGAACCAGCGGACAGCAAAACCAACCAAACACAACCGCCGCGCGATTGGTTTTGTGAAAAAAGGTCCAAGGTGCCAAGCGCAAGGACCTTGTGATTAAATAAGTTGTTTGCCGTTCTTTTGTTTTTTCCAAGAGCAACTACACTACAAACTTCGAATGATTACTCCAACCAGAATGAAAAAAAGAGCGTTGAAAAGGAATGAAGTCCTCATCAGTCTTCTTCCCACCACTTTCATCTCCAGCGTCCCGATTCTGGGGCACGGACAGAGTCACGTGGAGGCGGACGGCGGTCGCTGTCGCCACGAGGAGCACGGTACGAACCTTCGCCGCCTTCTCGTCGACCACCGAAGAATCGGTCTTCCGCCGCAGCGTCACGGTCGCCTCCACGACGCCAGCCGCCGGACGGACCGTCTTCACGGGCTGGACGCTCTTCGCGGTCACCGCCGAAGTTGCGGCGCATACCACCTTCGCGAGGTTCACGGTCATCACGGTCACCACCAAAAGCGCGACGCAGACCACCTTCGCGAGGTTCACGGTCGTCACGGTCACCACCAAAAGCGCGACGCAGACCACCTTCGCGAGGCTCACGGTCACCGAAGCGCGAGAAGCCACGGTCTTCACGGTCGCCGAAACGAGACGAACCACGCTCGTCACGAGCAGCAGGTCCACGACGGTCCCAGTTGCCCTCAGGAGCAGCCACACGAGACGACGAGCTACGGCTGACTTGTGTCCACTCGCCATCATCACGATCGGAGCGGCCAGCGCGCATTGGAGGACGGTAGGAGCTACCAGCGGATCCAAAGCGGCTGTTGATGCTAGACTCACGCTCGCGCTCTTGACGTTCGCGCTCCTTCTCAGCGGCAAGCTCACGCTCCTTTTCTTCTTCCGCCAAGCGACGATTTTCTTCTTCCTCCTCTTCTTGGCGACGCAATTCCTCCTCAATCTCCAACTGGCGAGCACGTTCGCGCGCTTCCTCTTCCTCGCGGCGAATACGTTCACGCTCCTCTTCTTCTTCACGTAGGCGCTCTTGCTCCTCGTCGTAACGCTCCTTGGCGTGAGCGACGCGCTTTTCAAGACGTTCTAGCAGAGCCTTCTTCTGGTGCTCTTCAGCTGCCTTCGTGTACAATTCACGACGACGCGCATGATGAGCCTCCACGAATTCGCCAAACACGGTGAACGCGGTCGCCAGACGCTCCTTTTCTTTCAGACCCAACTCGTACGCCTCCTTCGCAATCTTCAGCTTCTCCTGCTTTTCTTGTTCGTACTGCTGTTTGGCATCCTCCTTGGTCGCCGCGAACTGCTTTTGCAAAATTGGCTGCTCAACTTCACGCGTGGCGCGAATGATGTAATCCAGACGACGGGCGCTGTCACGCAGCTTGCGCTGAGCGTCTTCCTTGGCCTTTTGAGCCTTCTCCTTGGCTTCGTTCAGGACCTTTTCGCGATCGAAGTTCTCCAAATCGATGTTGTCAAGGTCCTTGTGGCCCAACTTGTCCAACATTTGCTTGGTCTCCTTCAGCGCGATTTCATCCTTGATCTTCTGCTTCTTTTCCAGCTCACGTCGCTTGGCTTCCTGCTCCAAACGCTCTCTCTCGACCTGCTGACGCTGTTGCTCATACTCTTGACGCTTTTTCTCCAAGGTCTTCACCTTTTCTTGCTGCAGGCGTTCAAGCTCTTCCTTCTTGCGCTCGATGATCTCACGGCGTTCGAGCATGACAGAGCGGGTCGCGTCGAGTTTGCTGCGCGCGTTCTCAAAAAGCTTCGTGCGGCGAGCTTCAAGGGCTTCTTGGTTCTTTGAGTACTGGACCTTCTTCAGGACACGGTCAAGGCGTTCGCCCAAGAGCGTCAATTGCGCTGGGTTCGCTTCGAGCTCCACGGCATCGCTAAAACGAATGATCTGTTGCACGTGGTCGATGCGAATCTTAGTGCGCGCCGCAGTGGCGGTAGCAGCCGAGGTGGACGCTTCGACGGTGTTGCTGCTGCTGTTGCCACTCTGGTTCTTCAAGTACATAGACGACAGGCTTGGTGCACTGGCGTGGGCGACGGTGCTGAGCGAGCGCGAGCGCACGATCAATTGCTCGATCTCTTGGTAGCTGACGTTCAAGCCCATAAAGAGCGAACGCAAGTGTGCGATAGTGACACTCGAGTACACACGAGTCAATTGGAAGAGGACGCGACGCACAAGCAAGCGCTCAACGCTGCTCGAGTACGAAACTTCCTGCGTCTGGTTCTTGTACGAGTTCGAGAGCTCGCGAATCTTCTCCAAGTTTGGCTTGACCTGCTTCACGATCTGCAATGGGTCCACTTCTTGGCGTTCCAAGTGGAAATACAGCGAGGACACCTCTGGCACAGCCTTCTTAATGATCCCAGCAGCGTCAATCTCGTCCAAAAGGTTGGCGCGAGTTGGAGTCGCCGCGAAGCCCAACAAAGCGGCCATGCGGGCATTTTTCTCACGAGCAGTAGACGAGAGACTACTTTCAGCCGAGTTCACCGCCGATGGCGTGCTGTCGTTATCCAGTACAGGAGAAGCCGATTCAAACTCCAACAATGGGATCGAAAGCGCAGCAAGCACCACGCGGGTGGCAATTTCCTCCTGCTCTTCTGCCTTCACAAGCGATGGCAACAAAGCCAACGCAGCACCACCATTGATGCCTTCAAGACCACCAACACGGAGCGAGTACCACTTGTAAAGCGCGTACGCGTGGAACAGGTGGTTCTTGGAGACCAAGAAGATCTGCGCGAGCTTCTCGTAGTACGTCACCATCAATTCCAAACGTGGCACCTGCTCGACCAGACTCATGATGGTGTTGATGTCATCGATCGTGCGGAAAGCTTCCGAAAAGAGCTCGAGGTCCGTGGCCACCTGAAGTTGGCGGTAACGGATTTCGAGCAAGCTTTCAACGCCTTCAAGCGTGAATCCGTCCCACGAGCGCAGCAAACGAGACGATTGACTCGTTGGCGCGGCCGAATGCTTCTGGAGGCTGCCCAAGTGGTTGCGCAAGATTTCGCAAAGACGGCGGAATTCAATCTTGCGAGTGTACTCAACGCAAAAGTCGAAAGCCTTCAACGCAATCGACTTGTAAAGCCCTTCCAGCTTGGTGTTGTTCTTGAGGATATCCAACACAGTGCGGTAGGTTTCCCAAGTGAAACGCAACCATGGGACGACGACTTCGCGATCCGTGCGGTCGCTCGAGCCTTCGAAAGTGGTGGTCGAGAGCATGACAGCTTCTGGGGTCTGCGCAGCTTCCAAGTCGACCTTCGCAGCGGCCAAGATGATCAAGTCGTTGCTTTCACGCTTGGCTTGCGCCAACTTCTGCTCGGTCTGGGACACAAAGTGCGTGATCACAGTCTCCAACGAGGCTGGGTTGTGCTGAATAGAAAGGTTGCGATACTGGTGGAGTCCGTCCTTGGCGATGCGGCCCAGCTGGAGTTCCATACAGATATCCAAGTAGAGGATCATGAGCTCCTCGTGGGTTGGTTGCCACGTGCGGTTCTTCTTGGCGATCAACGCATCGTGGAGGATCTCCAACGCGGAACGCTTGGTGCGCTTGAGCACACCAGCGTCCACGTTGGGGATGGACATGAGCTCCTTGGCGCGCTTGAGCGCATTCTCCGGTTTCTGGAAGAAGAACGACATGCTGCTGCTGCTGCTTGCTTCCCTTCTCTGCTGTTTTAACGCAAGTGTCGCGTCCACGAAAAGCTTTCAGCTCGACACCACTCGTTCAGTGGAGGCAAAAACAATCGAATACTGGCCTCATTTCCTGATGTAGTGTGGCAAACATGAACTGCACCTGAGAAAGCGTAACCGCGTAACCATTGACAAATCGTACTTAGCGTTTTTGCCAGCTGAATCGAATTTACTGGGTGCTGCTGCTGCCGACTAACTTTTTTCGCCGATATTTAAAGTGTCTGAGCTTATTTTTGGAGCCATGACAGGTCCATTTGTCGGGTGAGTGACATGCGTGCAGAACGAGAACGAGAAAAGGATCAGCGACGGCGGACCACAGACGAGCGCCGCACGAGTAGCGCGACAACAACATGCCGACAGATTCCAGTGGTATCGTCGACGCGACGAAGAGCAACTCAGCGACCAAGCGCTCCCGCATGCAGCAACCTAGCGGTGGTCGAGCCCATCCTCTCAGTCTGATTCGCATCTCAGCTTGGAGATTCAGTCGTTGGTGGGACTTCTCGTTTCTAGGCTGGAAGCGAGAAAACAAGGCATGGTGGGGGATCGGATGCCACATTCTCGGAAAGATCCACTGCGCGGCGCAACACGTCCAAGCCCAGTGGGCATCGAGCAAACACAACTCATTCCCAGCAGAAGCTGCGTTCAGCACGCTGCACACAGGTGCGGACACGTCTTTTGCGGTGGCATATTTCCGTTATGGGACTGTCAAATCGATTGTTGTGCATGTTTTGCCGCTATGGAATAGATCTTTCCATGCTTGCCCCACCCAGAGCGAAAATGCTGTACAAAATCACAGATAAGGCAGTCGAGATAGCGCTAGCACCTGTGTTCTATTGCTGCGTAGCTCTTGACCAAGTGTCGCGGCCGATGAAGCCTCCATCGGCAAGCATATTCAGCACCAGCGTGATTTCATTCATTCTGAGAGTATTTACAGTTGCGACGGAAATGACGGCAAAGCACTGCTCCACCTCTCAACTTGATTAATAAGGAATAAAACAAAGCAGTCATCTTTTGCGTGAAACAGACGCATGAAGTCTTAGCTGCCTAATGATCTCGCCAAGACTCCCACTCCAAGTTCAAGCTCTGCAGCGGCACTAGTTCTTTGAGCACTCTGTGTAAGAAGAGGCAGGAAAAAATAACCACGTGAGCAGAGAGCGTCACTCAGCCATTCAGAACAAAAAACGTCAAGAAGAAAAGGAGTACTTACGGATGCCACACCATCTCGTTCGTCTCTTCCGGTTTCACCTCCTTCTCGGGCTTTCGCGAGCCCAGCTCCTTCGACAACGACTGAAGCTCAGCTGAAGAGCTGCCGTTAAAATCCGCCTCCAAGTGCATCGCATGAGCAGCACTCTCGGCGATGGCTTCTTGGTGCAACCGAGCCATCTGCTCCTCTCGTTGACGTTGCTCTTCTTCTTTGCGTCTCCGGCGCAGACTGCAGGCGTATGCTTCTTTTGACCACTGCAAAGTGCCATAGAGCGACACGATTAGCACGCACGCATGGTGACCATGGTGGTAGGATTTAGAGTGTACCTCCTCTGGGTATGTATCTCGATGCTCGGACAAATCGGCTAGCCCAATGTCAATGATATCACATTGCTTCCAGATAAAAAAAAAGCTGATGTCAGTCTACATACAAAGAGGCGCTCAATCTAAACAATGCAATCGTCTTTACCTCCAGCTTTTGTTCAATTTTACTTCCAGCAGTCTCCTGCAAATAACAACAAAAGCAAAAAGTCAGACCGAATAGTCCATGCATATATCAAACAAAACGCACCTCATCGTTCTTCATCTTGATGACCGCAGACTGTAGCTGCTCTTTTAGCGCTGGAATTTCACTCATGTATTTCTGAAAGGATAGAGACAAGAAATATGAGTCATTCCATTAGCAAAAACGCACATCAGCATACCCTTTTCCTTACATTGCGGATCTTCACAAGACGAAGGCAATCTTCGACACGCTGCCTCATTTGTGCAGGTGTAGTGGTGCGATCAGTGAGAAGATCTTCTGGTGTCTGGTACCTCGTAGCTGCATGCAGTAGGATGTACTGGTGCTTTTCTTTCACTGCTTGGTCCAGAAACTGAATTACAGCTTTGTGGTGATCAATCTGCTTTAGCGCGTCCAAAATGGGATTCGCAGAGTGCGTATTCAACTTCATCGGCAGTGTCGGTAGCTGCACGTGGTGCGTTTCATGGTCTACGTCGTCGACGGAGTGGCTCTCTGCGCTCCCGTTGTTGTCGTTGTGCGTATTTTGAGCTGCAAGCGCGACCAGGAACACTGGAAGATCTTCGCCTGTGCATGTCCACATGCGCAGAATTTGTTCATCTGGGTAAATCTGCATAGGATGTCAGATGTCACACTATCAGTCGAGATGTATAAGAAGGCATTTGCAAAAGCATCCCTACGTTTGTGTTACCTCTTTCTCGTGCCAGAGCTCCAGGAGACGCGTCACATTCTGTCGATCCATGGGCGAGTTGCTGACGAGCGAAACGGCTTCTTCCATGTACGCACCGAAAAAGCCGACAAAGTCGGGCGTGTCTTCTTCAACGGAGTCTCCCCCGCCCTGTGTCTTCTGCAGCACGTGGTTGGCGACGTAGAGGAACGCGACGCGCTCCGAGTTGAAATCGCTGGTGCGGAGTTCGCTCATCCAGTAGTCCACCATGTCCTTGGCTTCGTCTGCGGACTGGGCTTTGAGCATTTCGTCGCTTACGGCCTCGACACGGTCCTGCGTCTCGTCCAGCGCGCGCAACTCCAGCAGGAAGTCGTCCATGTTGCTTTCCATTCAAGATGGCAATGGCTGGATCGAGGTACAGATGAGCTGAAAAACCTTGGTCACTGGGACAACTCATGATAACCGGTGAACCCTATCCTCAAGTGGTCATAAAGTGACCCGTAGGACAGACGGTTCACGGTACCTTGGCACACAGTGTACAAAGGTCACTCGCTGCAAAGGCAACTCTTCGGCTAAGGTTTTTCAGCCCCTCGAGAGAGTGACATTCTAGGAGACCTCAAAGGTCACTCCTAGTTTAATTCCTACCTCAGCCAACTGTTGCATCCACATTCGATGAGGCACCGATCGTTCTCACATTTGCATCGACCATCATGAGCACGACCCAGGAAGACGCGGCGAAGGCGCGGATCGACCCGAGCGGCACGGTCAAGACTAGCGTGAGCATCTACTACTCGTTGCTGGGCGCGGGTCTGCTGCTCTTCGAGTGCCTGCGCCACAGGTTCCGCCACGCCTACGACAGTCGCGGCATGGAAGACAATCTTTTCTGGACGGCGACAGTGCCTCGGCGCTCTGGTCGACCCTTTGCGTGGATCTACGATGTGTACAAGCTGCCCGAAGAAGAAATCATGGAGCGCTGTGGACTGGACACGCTCTCGTTCCTGAGGTTTTTGCGGATGGGACAGAAGGCTGCCTTGCTTGTCATCGTTCTCTCCGCCGTGCTGCTTCCACTGTACGTCACGGCCACTCCACCATCAAACACGCGTGCGCATACTGACCCGCTCGAGAGCGTTTCGATGTCGAACCTGGCTGACCGAGATCCTCGTCTCTGGGCGTCGACGGGTGCGGCGTTCATCGTAAGTTTCTTTATGATGTATCTGCTGGTTAAAGAGTACCAATACTATGTGGCGCAACGTCACGAGCTGCTTGGTAGGGCGGAGGCGCCGCAGTACAGTATCCTTGTCGACGAACTACCTGTGAAGCTGCGGACTCGAGCAACTCTGGAAGCGTACATGCGAAGAATATTTCCCGATACGATCCGCTCGGTGTATGTGGCCGTGGAATGCTCGAAGCTAGAAGACTATGTCGCGGAACGTGAGGAAGTGCGCAATGCGTTAGAGCATGCGCTCGCTGTGTGTGAGCGATCGGGAGAACGCCCAGAGCATCGGGAAGGTCGTTCATGGTGTGGAGTGCTGATGTGCAAAGCTGGCAGTAGAGGGCACGTCGTGGACTCGATTGACTTTTTTCAAGGACGTCTTGCAAAAATGAACGAAAAGGTGGCTCGTGAGATTAACAATATCAAAGGAACGCAAGCGCAACTTGCGAAACGAGTGGGAGAACAAGAATCGTGGGAAGCCGCGCCATATGTACCGAATCATGATGAGAGTGAAGTATCGATTCGAATCCAGTCGCAGAGGTCTTCTGGCGTATGCAAGATGACGGGGTCCATGGTCGACGATAATGCCGACGACAATGACGACATGCATGGGAGAGAAGAGAACCAGCTTGAGCGCGAGGCTGCCCGCAAGAGACATCCCATCCATGTGATGCGACGCGCAGCATTTATCTCATTTACGTCGCTCAAGTCTGCGCAAGTGGCGCAGCAGACCCTACAATCCAGTGATCCGATTTGTATGTCCATTTCGCCAGCGCCTCACGTTGACGATATTCATTGGAAGAATATCGGTTTACGATACCGGACACGGTCTGTGTGGAAACTCGTTTCTTCGATGCTCACTGCAGTGATTGTGCTGTTCTGGACCATTCCAACCGCATTTGTGGCCTCACTCGCGACAGTTGAGTCGCTACGACGTACCTGGCCATTCTTAAACAGGGCTTTTGATAACTACCCCATCTTGGAAGAGCTGTTCAAGCAACTTGCACCCCTCGCACTGGTGGCGTTTAATGCACTTGCACCGCTCGTGTTTAGCTTTTTATCGGGGCGAGAAGGGCACCCATCGAATACCGAAGTGCGCGCATCTGTGTTTACGAAATTGGCGTATTTCCAACTGATCCAGATCTTTTTCGTGACTGTGATTGTCGGGACGGTCTTGGACAGCCTGGAGGAAATTGTTGACCGACCCAAGGTGCTGGTTGGCATGTTGGGAAGGAGTATGCCGCAGCAATCGACATTCTTCATTTCGTACGTGATCGTGCGGACAGGACTGAGTCTCGTTCTGGAGCTCCTGCGGGTCGTCCCGTTGCTGCTCTCCGTGTTGTTCTACCTGTTTGCACCAAAACTCACACGACGTGAACGCGAAGCGAAATGGTCCGGACTGCGACCCATTTCGTTGACCGATGCTTTTGATCCGACCAACGCGTTTGCCGATAGCTTTCTCGTGATGCTCGTGACGCTCACGTTTGCACCGATTGCACCCTTGGTCTGTCTCTTCACAGGCTGGTTCTTCTTTGTCTCTGAGATCGTGTACCGGCGTCAAGTCTTGTTCGTGTACAAGTCGATGTCGTTTGCACTGGGTGCATACTGGCCGCGCTTGTACAAGTTTTTGATCATCGCACTCGTCGTGGCGCAGCTGACACTCGTCGGCATCCTCTCGCTGAAGAAAGCGCCGATCCCGTCCGTGTGCATTGCCGTTTTGATCTTTTGTATCTTGGTATTCAACTACTACATGAGCAGGCTGTTTCCTCGCGTCGCCAAGCACCTGCCAATTGTTGAATGCGTGCGTCTGGACGAATTGAGATCTCAGCAAGATCCTGCATCGACCTTCCACTTTCTGGATAATGTGTATTACCAGCCAGCGATGAAAGAAAAGCAGCCGATTCGTGCGGACTACCGTATGATCGGCGACGAGCACGCGTAGGACGGCCCGATCGTGCCACCAGGCAACTATGTGTCCGAAGACCAGCGGCTGTTTCGCTCGGCTGCGATGTAATGGCTAACAATCGTGCATTTTTTGTAAAAGCCGAGTAACACTCGCAATCTGCTTTAAATACATAAGGCAATATTCAGAATATTGTCCTTCAGATGCTTTTCCCCAAGCACATGCGCACAGCTTTTCGACGAGAAATTTCGTCGAGCCATGCTGTGTCCTCGAGTTGGGCTGTCTCGACGTCGACCGACCGCATCAGTGAGCGACGGATCCGATGAAGACACGCCTTTGCTTTCTCAGTGTCCGTCTCCATAATATGCAGCTTTAAATCTGTCACGATGACGGGTCGTAGTCGCTTCTCGACGTAAACTTGAACGCCAAATTTCTCGCGAAGAATCGGAACCAGCAACACCTCGAAGCCAGAAGCGATTTCACGCGTTAAATTCGGCAAATACATCGGTTTTCTGATTCCTGTGCCTCGGATTGCGTTTGTGAGCCAGTCATGAAGGTGCATCCGCTTGGACTTGTCCGCTGTCCAGCTATCCGTAAGACGGCGAAGGATCGAAAAGCACACATGCTCCGCTTCCGCATCCTCTTCCATCTCGCTTTCTCCTGCGTTTGATGTCTGTTGTAGTGAAGTCTCGTATGCAGTCGCTGTTGATTGCCACGCTTCTTCTTTGGCCATGCTTTCGTTCGTGCGTGCACGTGTGTCACACTGTCGTTGCAGCAGTAGCGTCAGCTCCTCCACGCGGCTCAAAAGATGTGTGTTTTCGATCTCAATGGCGCATCTTTTCTCCGAAAACTGGTGCCACTGGGATCGATACCGCTTCAGAAGATCCTGTAGCACGGCGACTTGCTGCTCTAAGAATCGATCCCGGGACCAAGCGGCAACGCTTGCGATACTCGCATCTTCCATGGTTTTGTTTGCCTTACTGGTGTCTGGACGCATAGATTTCCCTGAAGACTTGGATATATGAGGAGGAAATGGCTCCGGTTGCTTTAGCTGCAGCAGTTGCTCTGCCAGATTGTCCAGCGTTTCTAAAATCACGTCGTTGGTGTCGTCCCGTGAGTGGAAACTCGCCTCGACGACTGGGCTCGTCCAGCAATTTGGTGGAGGCGTCTTGGGGAAAATGCAACCATCTGATTTCCTCCGCCGCATTTTCGCGAGTTTACGAACTTGAACGTCATCGTCCACGTCAATTCCATGGTTGTGAGATCGTTTCTCGTCATTCTTGATGCCTGGGCTCGGATCGTCCAGTTTCTGATAAATCTCAATAGTCGTCCTCAGACTTTGGACCAGCTCTCGTTCTTCTGCACTTTCTTCCCAGGGCAATGCCAGCTTTTTCTCGAGCTCGTCGATCTGGGCTCGCAGCACCTGGATTGCTTCGTTCGCTTCACGAAGCTGCGCATTGAGTGGCTTAAGTTCGCGGATCTTCCTTTGAGCGCTCTGTAGCTCCATTTTCAGCACGCTATTGCGTCGATGTTCTTCCTCATACTTTGCTTCGATTTCGTCAAGTCTTGCTGATCCCTCCCGCCGCTTCGGACTATTCCAGCCGACTGGAGAGCTGGCAGCAGCCACTTTTTTCTGGTTGTCTTGGTCATCAAACGTCACGGGGTCAGATTGCACAGCCCTGTTACTTATGGTATGAAAAATGGATGCTTGGTCAAGGCTCACCAGCAGTGACTTTGATCGCATCCTCTGCTGTGTCTGCTGAGCTCTTTGCTTTGGCGAAGGTACTCGTACGAGTCGCTTTCCAGGCGAGTCCTGCAGCTGCTGTTGCTGTTCGGCGAGAAGATCCCTATAACTCAGTGTCTCTTTCTTTGACTGAGTGAGCTCTGCCAAAAGACGCTGGTTCTCTCGGATCGATTCGCGCAAGTGCTGCGTGAGCTAGTCCACTTGCACTTCTCTTTCGTCGAGCATCCAACTCATCTCCTGCGTTTGCTCGTGCCCGTGCGTGAGTTGCAACTGCAGTTCGCGAGCTTCGTCGGCAAGTTGCACATTCTCCTCGAGCAGTTGAATCCCCGCGCGGGCGGCTTTTTGTAGCGCTGAGTCGTGTTCGTCATCCGCGTCTTCGTCGTCATCATCTTCGTCATGCCTCAGGCGTTCATCCCCCCAGCGTTGATCGTCGCCTTCCAGTGAGTCATGGTCACGCTCTTCGGTTGGTTTAGCGTGCTCCAGCTCCTGCATCTTCCTCTTTGCGCTCGCTTGGAGCTCTTCCGTCTTGGCAGCAACAGCACGTTCGTTTAATCTGCCTGTCCACTCACGTCGGTTCACAGTGCAGGTTCTCTATTGGGATTGGTGCAGTACAACGTTGGACATTGAAGTGCCTGTACTGTAGTGGACCTCAATAGAAGCCTGGTTGGGAGGATTCTCAGCGTCATCATCCCATTTTCATTTCTACCGTTTGCGTTGAAGACACGAGAAGAAGACAGCGCGAGGGAACGAAGCAAAAAGAAGCGAGATGTTTTGTACCGAGTGCGGCCACCGATGGGCACCCGACGAGATCGCGACGGCGCGCTTCTGCGCCGAGTGCGGGGCTCCCCGCGAGGACCTCCCTGCGGCACCGCCGGCGTCCCACGTGCCAGCCCCCATGCCAACCCCTGCTCCGTACTCTTCGTACAATAGCTCTTCGTACGCCGCGACGCCGGCTGCTCCTGCATCGACTACGCTCCCTCGCTATGGTTCCCTGTCGTCGCTGACGCCTACGACGGTAGTCCCCACTCCCCCGGTCTCGTCGCCGACCTGCTCGCAGTGCTTCATCCCCTTTGCCGACCCAGACGCAGCCTTTTGTGGGGAATGCGGCCACCCACGCCCCACACCGACTTCGCTGAACCCACCTCCTGCTGCTGCGGTGGCGGATGACGATGGCGACTTGTTTGGCGCTTCGTCCACGACGTATTCCGCTCCTCCGGCTTACACTACTCCGGCTACCGCTGCTTATACCGCGCCTGCTGCCCCCGCAGCACCAGCTTACACTGGAGCGGAGTCGGCTCCGCACTCATCCAGAGGTTCCCTGGCCGGATCCGCTTTCGGGCCTCCGTCTGTGAGCGTCGGCTTCGATCCCCAGCATTCAACCATCACGCCTCCAGCGCCAGTCACGTCATACCAAAACTATGGGATCGCGCCATCGCCTGCATATGTCCAGCCGACGGAGCCAGTCGCGCCAGCGGTGGACCCGTCCTCCCCTCCTGCTTCTCTTGAATTCAATGCAATGCCGTCGTCCGTCAACAGCATTAGCTCGCTTCTCTCGAGTCTGTCGGGTACGTTTTATTCGTTTTCTCTTTGCCTTTCTAATGTGGGGTTTTTGTGTTTGCTAATCTTCAGTGCGTTCGCTCTCTTACATAGTGAGCGCCAGACCTGAGGGCGAACGCGAAGAGCCGAGTGGCAATGGCGCCGGCGTGTCGATTCGAAGCGTGATCCACGCGCGTAACATGGATTCACTCTCGACCCGATTGGAGATCACGAATGCAGTGGAACGAAACAAAACACAACCAATGGAGCGTGTGGAAGGATACAATGTGACGCGAGCCAATGACGTCATAACCGTTGTGCGCAATGAGCGTCTCGAATCTGCGGAAGAACGCTACTACGAGGCGCGAACGCTGCCAGATACCCCCGAGTGGATGCAGATGCTGCGCAAGCATCGCCAAAGCGGCACGAAGTTCACTGGTACCGTGCCATATATTAGCCTGTATACGCTCGTTGCATATGTTTTTTGGTGCTAACGCAGTCTCCTTGCAGATCCTCAGTTCCCACCTGACGCGTCGTCTCTCTACCGCGATGTGAACAACAAGAAGTACCCACATCTCGAGGAGTACATCTGGAAGTGGAAGCGTGTCAGCGATTTCTTCAACGAAACAGCGTACGTGGACGAATCGATGGTTGAATTTGCACTGGATGCTTGTATCATTACTGATGACTCTTGGTTTGATTGACTAGGTATGCGGAGGTTACAATGCTGGATGACGACAAGAAGCTTGTGTGTTCGATGGCAATCAAGTCACCCGCAGAGGCGGAGAGCATTTTGCAGGTCATCCGTCAAAATTCCAGCTCTGTGGATCCCAACTTTCTCAAGATCGCAAAGGATGCTGTCACGACGGGCCTCAACAAGCGCAAACGTGATCATTTGCTGCTTTGCACGAAGAACATGATCACTCACTTGAGCGAATTTGTGCAAGACGGTCTGCAGCGCTTTGATCTTATGTGGGAAAAGAGCTTGCTGGATCACTACAAGCCGTTGGCATTCTCTGGGGTTGGGGACGGATCCGGATACCGTGTTGATATGAGTGAATCTGGAGTTGTTTCGCGCGTGTCGGTGCTCGTCCCGATTTACTTCCAAGCTCAAGGAACGTGCCTATTTGATCGCTCGCGTGAGACCGGGTCCGCTAATCGTGTTTCTGGAGTTGGTGCCGCTCCTGGTGATCTACGAGTCGGTCGTTTGGCGGATTCGTACCTCTTCGGTGCTATGTCCATTCTCTCAACGTCACCGAATGCTTTAGCCCAGCTTTTCCCGGAGCTTGACGGTGACCTGATCATTCCTGATCGTGTTGAAGTCGGAACGATGTTCCCAAGAGAGCAGCAGTACAACGACGAAGGGATTTACGCTGTCCGCTTTTGGCGAAACAACCGCAGTCGTATTGTTGTTGTGGATGACTACATTCCATGCAGTCAATTCGGGAAGCCAGTATTTG
Source organism: Globisporangium splendens (assembly GCA_006386115.1). Lineage (NCBI taxonomy): Eukaryota > Oomycota > Peronosporomycetes > Pythiales > Pythiaceae > Globisporangium > Globisporangium splendens. The sequence continues at coordinate 12,414 of VFIW01000160.1, read as the reverse complement.
GATCGTTCACGGGAAGCAATGGAAAGTTTGAGATCTGGTCTCTTCTCGTTGAAAAGGCGTACGCCAAGCTGCACGGTGGCTACGAAGCTATTGTCGGTGGCCAAGAAGCCTATTGTCTACAAGATTTGTACGGAGGCGTACCAGCAAGTTTCAAACTTCAAGAAAAATATCCAGCGGAAGAAGACGCTTGGCACGCTATCAGCAAATCCCTGCAATCTGGCTCCCTGGTTGGGTGCAGCAACGAAGATGTTGAGATGGACCTTCCTAAAGGACTTCGAAAGTCGTTCGCATATGGTGTGATGAAGTTGGTCGAACTCGACTACAAAGGAGAGCACGTGCGGTTGATCCAATTGCGCAATAGTTGGGGTATTGGTACGCACTCGCAATCTGAAAAGTGGGGCGGCGCATGGTCGAGTGACGATCCAAAATGGCACTCTTTTTCGCGCATTCAAAAAATTGAGTGTGGTTTCCAGTTCCGCAATGACCACACCTACTGGATGGACTTTAGTGCGTTCTACTGCTTTTTCAGCAACCTTATCGAGTCACGCAACCTGTTCAACTTCCGGTCGGTCCCTGACGGAGTTGGTAACCCTATCAACCCGAGCCTGAGCATTCACATCATTACAGGTGAATGGAATGGTATTACGTTTGGTGGCCGAGACGCGATGCACCTGAATCCGCAGTACCAGCTCTTCTCGCCTGCGACCCAAGGCTGTGAGCTGACCGTGGTCCTCGAACAGCCCTCGCGACGCATCCACATGCTCAACGAGTACAAGTCTTACATCGCGCCTGTGGTGCTGAAGAACGGGGAACGCATGCAGCGTAAAATCGATCTGTCTCACGATGTCATTGCAACGGGAACCTTCATTTCTAACCGAAGCTGCTTGCTTGAGACGTCTCTTGATATCCCCGGCCAAGAACCAGGAAAGCCTTTTGTGGTCATCCCGGCGACGTATGATGGTCATCTCCCGTATGCTCTCGAGTACTCGCTGACGCTTTTCACGACGAAGCCGACGGCGATCGTACCGGTTTCCGACACGGCAACGTTGCCAATTTGTGTTGTCTGCCAGAAAGCGCTTACAGGAACATTCCGAACGTTCACGCACAGTGAGAATGGACAGACGCAAGTGGATCGTGTGTGCAAAGACACGTGTGTCGACATTTACCGAGAACGCAACACTCCAGTGTGCGTCGACTGCCACTTTAGAATTGAAGTGGTCGAGGGCCGCTTCTCTGGTCGCATGTACACCTTGCCGGATGGAGCGACTGTGCACGCCGAGTGCATCGACGCATACCAGATCCGAGTCGCGGAAAAGTGCATCCACTGCGGCCAAGCCATCGCAGCGATTCCTGGACGTTTCGATGGTAAATACTACGAGATCACCGGCGGTAAGGTCCATGGTGAGTGCATGGAGGCGTACCAAATGAGCACCGCAAAGCGTTGCGTGCAGTGCGGAGAGCCCGTCGTCAAGATCGCTGGTCGCTTTGACGGTCGCTTTTACAAGATCCAAGACGAGCAGTTGGTTCACTTTGAATGCTGGGACAGCTATCAGACGGCGGTGGCTCCAAAATGCGTGCACTGCAGCCAGCCTGTGGTGCAAATCCCAGGTCGGTTCGACGGCCGCTTTTACGATCTAACGAATGGACTCGGCAAAGTTCACTTTGAGTGCTGGGACAACTACCAAGCAGCAGTCTCGCGACGTTAGTCATGGCTAGCGTTAGAGGAAGCTGTTCGAAAGCTTCATGCCTATAATGCCAGCAAATTCATTCTTCAGCACGTTTGATGTTCTCAAAAATACAACTGAATTAAGCAGCAACAGAGGCAACATGGTGAAACTAAGCTTTCTCAGCTTCTTCCTTTCGCATCGTTTTCATAAGCGCGTTTAAGCACGCGCGCACACAAAATCTTTCGCAAAATTAACTTCGAAGCAGCGCACGTGGTGGCTGTCGGCTGCTGGAAGCAGCGCCAATGCTGTTTGGTGCATCAAGAGACGACACGGTCGCGAGCCAGCGAATCAGCAGTTGGGCTACAAACTGGGGCATGCGGCGGCTGCGAATGAAATTCCACAACCGGAACAGAAAAAGACAGAAGACCACACGCCGGAAAGTCTTGTTGCGGATCCATCCTTGGAGGATCTGGTACACTTGACGAGCTCGTGTTTCGAATGCTAGAAGCACTGAACCTTCCACCAACGGTAGAATCTCCAGTTGACGTTGGGATACGCGCTGAAGCTCATTCTGGCATGTTAAAAGCGACCAGGATTTCTATGTTAGCCTATGTTGCTTACAGCTCGACACAGTCGATGTGCACGTACATGGTGGCTGGTGACGTCATCTTCAAGGGTCTTAACAAGCGACGTAAGATGTCCACGCATTTGATCCACTTGCTCCATTTCTCGCGCCACCATAGCTCTCTATTGTTGTTGCAAACATAGCAAAGATACACATAATCAGCCAAAATCGCGGAAATGCTCCTCAGCACTCGTGGTGAATATATATAGTTCACGTACGTATTCTCGCGTAAAGTTCAGCAAGTGCGCTTCAAGTTCTTCACGCTTCTTTGTTTCCTCCTCAACACGGTCTTGTAGCTCCCCAAGCTCGTCGTAGATTCGAGGGAGGCGCTCAAACATACTCGTACTTCTCCTCTTCGTCTGCTTGAATGAAACAGGATACAATAAACGAATCAGCCTCATGCAACTAAATCTCACCTGCGATTACCAAATTTGACCATACGTTTCCGGCTGCCGGAGTGAGCACTGCGTTGCCATCTTCAGCAGTCGACGAAGCGGCGCTGGTGCTGCGGACAAGGTTCGGAACGCGTACGTTCGCGCTGCGTCTCCAATCGTCAACTAGGTTGTCCAGGGCTGTTGTGTATCGCTTCATAGCTTCATGACGCGTCATTTGGCCCAAGTTGCGCCATTTCTCCCTGATACACGATACAGTTTGTTAGAAAAAGGATCGCTGTCGATTAAGTAAGACGCCTGGATTGGAACGATGTCGTACCACTTGGAGGTTTCAATCTTCGAGAGACCAAGTGGTGGTGCGGCGTTCGGGCACGGTCCCACCGTCGCTTGCTGGTAGAACGCGTAGAACTCCTTCTTGGGCGTCGAGTTCTCTTGCGTGAGAATCCGGTGGGGACCTTCATAGAGCAGTTGCAACAATACAAGTGACGATATGTGGAGCTCAAAATCACCACCGAAAAAATTACACACAGCACAGACGTCGCACCGTTGTACGTCTCGACGAAAAGCACTGCCGCAGCAAACTCGGTCTCTAGTGCCGAGCACGAGTCACACGCCGAGTGGCCATGCGTGTGGTGCGCACCAGCGGCAGCTTGAGCAGGCGACACGGGCGGGAGCATCGCGGCCGCAGACAACAAATCCAAGTCGTCCTCCGTCTCGGCGATGCTGCTGGCGGGCGAAGGCGACCGCAAGCGCGAGCGGAACGCGTTGATGGCGGCGGCTTGCGAGACCACCGAGCCGAGCGCACTGGGAGCTGCCGACGCACTTGGCGCGCTGGACGACGAGCGCATGAGCGACGGCATGCTGACTCTGGGAACTGCTCAATGCGCCAGCACGTGTTAAGCGCTCCTGGCTGATTCCGCGAGGAACAGAAGGGCCAGCGGAAGCATGGAATAACACAGGTCCACTGCCTCTCCCGGAGCACTTTTGACGAAACGTTTGTGGAAGGATATGTGTTTTTAAAGGTTGAAGTCTAACACAGATGGGCTTCTTTTTTTCACGTCAACACTTCACCAGTTGATGCGGCGGATGTCTGACACGGTACTCGCGTTGAAATGACTGTGAACGGAAAGGTCAAAAAGATATGTTTTGAAAGGAATATCAAGTATGAGTTGATTTTCAAGTTGAAATACAATATTCTGGTATTCGTTTAAGAAATGCATCCATTTACCGAGGTAAAGCGTCAGCGTTGCTCGAGTGATGGTCCGTCATCTCCCCATAGTCCCTCCACTTCTCTCCACTTCCCCCTAGCGCATTTCAAGAAACGCGGACAAGCATGCGGATCGGCCTGGTGCTGGCGCTCGTGGTCGCGCTCTTCAGCGCGCTGCTGCTGCTCGGTGAGAAGGAGAAACTGCCGAGCTATGAGCAGCTGCAGCTCGAGTACGGGCGCATTGCCGAGGGCGGCTACGACCTCGTCAACCTCGCGTCCCCTCGGCTCTTTGGCAAGCCGCTCCAGGTGCGTTTTGCACCTTCACGAGTCACGCACAGTATCAGCGCTAATGTATTTGCCTTTTGCTCCCTTCTTTTGTGCAAGTAGGTCTTGGCGCAGTTGATCCACTTGCCAGTGATCGGACGCGTCATCACGGGAACGTTGGCTAAGGACAACAAGATCATTGAAGTGCGCAAGTACGTTGCCATCGCTACCATTGCGATCGTGTCCTCTCTGTCTCAAAGACTAATGTCTTTTTGCTAACGTCGCTGTTTATTTATCAGAGTCGCGTCCTTTGTTCCTGACATGCCCGTGTTCCTTCCGTACATTGACCCGAAAACGTCCGTCAAGAAGCTTGCTGAGCAAATCTCTCTGGAGGAATTCAGCGCCATGGGCGTTACCAAGAAGACGTCCAACTTCAAGCACTGGTCCATTGCCGACTACACCTCTCGATACGCGTCGGGAGAGCTAACACCGTTGCAAGTCGCCCGTGCAGTACTTGCCGCCGTGACCGAGAATGAAAAGTCCGAGTACCCAATGCACTTCTTTATCGAGAAATACGACGATCTGATCTTGGAGCAGGCGAAGGAATCGTCGAAGCGCTACGCGGAGGGCAAGCCGCTCGGAGTGCTGGATGGTGTACCCATCGCCATCAAGGACGAGACGGAGATCAAGGGCTTCCGCACCACGGCTGGCACCTCGTTCCTCGGTATCGAAACTGGTGTGGCGACGGCCGACAGTACCGTTATCGCTCGACTTCGTGCTGCTGGTGCTATCATTTTGGGCAAAACCAACATGCACGAAGTCGGTGCCGGTGTGACAGGCTACAACATGCATTATGGTACTGTGCGAAACCCGCACAACCCGAAGCATTACACTGGTGGCTCGTCCAGCGGCTCGGCTGCAATCGTCGCTTCTGGAATCGTTCCTCTGGCACTTGGTGTTGACGGCGGTGGCTCCATTCGTATCCCAGCTGGTCTGTGTGGCGTCGTGGGCATCAAGCCAACGTTCCAGCGAGTTCCTCCTCTCATGCCTGATTGTCCTTCTGTGTGCCACATCGGTCCTATTGCAGGCAGTGTGCGAGATGCTGCTATTGGGTATGCAGTCATGAGTGGTGCTGATGACGCGTTCCCTCGCAGCTACACGCAACCTGCAGTTGACCTGCACTCGTTTGAAGACACGAAAAGCCTGAAGGGAGTCAAGATTGGCTATTTCAGCGATTACTCGAACCACTCGTCTCCTGAAGTGGCTTCAGCCGTGAACAAGGCCATGCAGGAGCTGAAGGCTCGTGGCGCAGAGCTGATTGAGACGAAGTTGAACTACCTCACCGCGATCCATACGTCGCACAGCGTCACGATCAGCTCGGAGTTTGCTGTCAGCTTTGACAAGTACTACAGTCGTTTCAGTGAGATGTCCCCAGAAGTGCAGCTTGTGATCACGTTTGGACGTAGTTTTTCGTCGCTCGACTTCCTTGCAGCCCAGAAAGTGCGCGCGTTCGCCCTGCGTCAGTTTGAAGAGCAAGTTTTCAGCAAGGTGGATGTGTTTGTGACCCCGACAACGGGTATCACTGCTCCGGAGATCCCTACCGATGCTCTTGACGTGGGAGAGTTGAACGCCGGGCAGCTTGGTGACATCTTCCGCTTCAGCGTGTATGGAAACTTCATCGGCATTCCAGGCATTGCAGTACCGATCGGGTACGACAAGGGTGGTCTACCTATTTCTCTCCAGTTCCAGGCAAACCACTGGGAAGAAGACATCATGTTGCGTCTCGCGCACGCGACGGAGCGCCTCTACGAAGCCAAGCAGAAGAAGCCCGAGGTGTACTTCTCGATCATCGACGATGCGGCCAAGTTTCCTCGTGACTAAATGGGTGTTATGTTTGCTTGGTGCTTGGTTGAGTGAATGGTCACTTCACGCTTCTTGGAAATAGTTGTGAGCCATGAAAGGCTTTGCAAAAAAAAGAAAGAAACAGAACGAACTAGCAGTTTAAAGAATGCAAAGGGCATTCTGCAATTCTTTATGAATCACTTTCCGAGTTTTCGACGAAATCACAAGGAAAGCGTTGCGCAAAACGACAACAATTCGCATTCCATCACTCATTGGTTCACCAGCCCTGGGTTGTTCACGTATTGGCGTCTCTTTGCGGTGAAGTCCTGCTTGAAGTTGTTGGTCGAAGTCGCCGTGAGTCTATTTCTTGACAGGCTTCGCAGGGCCTGCAAGTACAGTCAAGACAGCAACATCATGATGAGGAAGCCACGCACGGTTGCACATGCCATTAGAAAAATACCTCACGTCTCTTTTTGAGAGGCTTCGTTCGGTTGCGCTGCATGATCACGATCGGCACGATGCCGATGGCAAGAATCGCGACAAGACCGAGCCAGTTGAGAAGCGAGTCTTCCACGCCTTCGTGGGAGAAACGAAGTGCATCGTCGAAATTCCTGCACCGCATCAGACAAAAATGATTACGAACCTCCATCTTTCCAACTAATGCATGGAGACAATTTTAAAACACAGTTGCGTGACTTACTTGAACTCTTGTTCGTCAGCGATGCCATACAAGTCGTACTTCTCACGGCGCGCAGGGTCCGAAAGCACGCGGTAGGCTGTGAGAGAAGGGCACGAAGGTGAATGAGCTCACCAGCATTAACGGCACACGCATGGAAAAAGCAAACCAGCTACTCACCGTTCGTGACCTTGACGAACTTTTCCTTCACGGCTTCACGGGTCTCCTCCGTTTGCTTGTCCGGGTGGTACTTGAGCGAGAGCTTGCGGTATCTAACGAGCGGTAAACGAAGGAGGTGAGTGAGCAGATTGACACGCATGCGTGGAGGAAATGGACACAAACACTCACGCCTTCTTCATCTGCGCAGGCGTCGCAGACGCAGACACGCCTAGCATTTCATAGAGGTCTTGCGCCGCTGCCACCGCCACGAGCAGCGCCACACACAACAGATACAACACACCGCGCTTGCCCATCGGATCGAATTGCCAAATGAACACGACACGCGCGGCCGGCGCTGAGTCACCACTAGTTTCAGCCAATAAAGCATCACGCAACTCAAAACTAGCCAATCAAAATGGATTACCTTGACAACATACTCAAGATCTGACAAACTCATTTATTCGAAAGTCGGTTAATGGAGACTACAATCATGGACGCACCACTTCCTCGGGCGTGACGATGATATCGAGCATCTTGTCGTGCGGAGACAGCGGTACTTGGTCCACGAGCTGAGGCGACAGACAGAGTCCCTTTTCAAGCACATGCACACGCATTGTCAGCCATTTCCACACAGCTGCCAGACCTGCACACAAAGCCACACAAGTGTTCTTACGATCGTCGTTGGCAGCGGCGTGTTGCTCTTCGCGTACGCCTCGCCCAGTCGACGCAGAAAGGAGTCTGAAGCAAGAGACACACACGCGAAATTGTGGCAAAATACAGCAGAAATGGATGATTCAATGTGATCAAATCACCTACCGTAATAGCCCTTTCCATGACCCAATCGGCCGCCTGAGCGATCAAAAGCTACCCCCGGCATCAGCACGAGCTCCAAGTCTAAACCCTCAATGGGATCTTCTCTGGCGTCTCCACTTGGACTCGTCAGTGGCGGATCTGGAATTTGCCATTTGTCCTACGGCGAAAGATCATCAGCGCTTGGTATTCTCATGGGAGCACACACGTGCCACAATAGGAGCAAAGGCATACCTTTGGAAAGACGTTGATGTCATTCACAGACAGGGCTTGCACCATCTTGAGGTCCTCCGCGCTGCGGCCTGTGATTTTAGGCACGTACACTTTCTTGCCCGCTTCGAAAGCGGCCGCGAGCAGTCCGCTTGTTGCCGCTTCCTTGGGCATGTCGAGGTACACGCTGAGTGCCTTTGCGTTGCGGAACTCTGGGAGCGCACAGATGCGCTCCGCGAGCTGCTGACTCTGGAGCGCGATCTCCGCGGCCTCGGTGGCCTTGAGCACCGCCGCGATCTGCTTGCGCAGCTCCTTCTTCACGCCCGCCATGGCGTCTGCTGCGTCGGTGCTGCTGCTGCTCATTTCGATTGCCCTGCCCAGCAACACAGGACGTAACCACAAGGTTACGCTATACCGATGATGTACCGGTATGACCGGTATATTAGACGCAGTCAGTCTTCTCAGTGCGAAGCACAATCACTATACCTCTCTATTAGCGATTCGCATATAAGTCAATACTATAAATACCTCTTACGTTTTGGTAACATGATGAATCAGGCTTCGTTGTTGCTATGAAGTTGGTAGTGCCTCATACCGCAAGCGACGTTCTCTCTCTCTCGCGTTTAACTTAGAAGCGCGACGCATTAGACTCAGCGACAGGCAACGCGCAGTCGACCGGATCATTGCGCCGATAGGAGAAATGGCGTCCATGGAGGGCGAAAGGGGCCGTCTCTCCGACATGGAGGCACCGCCGCGTTCATGTGAGTCAGTCGACATGCGCGTCCCTCACGTTTGCTCTCGTGTTGAAGAGCTCATGACGATACGAATGTGTGACTGCGTTTCTGTTGATTCCCATGCAGTCGCGTCGTATTCCTCCGACTATTACCAGGATTTGGACGAAGAGGAAGCGCTGCGGAAGGCCGCACGCGCAGGTATTTTGCTGTTGGAGAAGAATCAGGAGCTCCAAGAGGAGAATGATGCATTGCGCGCTCAGCTGGCGGTTCTGGAGAACGAACGACCGAGTCTGCGGACGGCACTCACGGCGAAAGACGACGAGATCGTGGATCTCAAGGAAGAGCGCAAGAAATGCCTCGTGGAGATCAACTCGCTGCGCAATGAGCTCAAGGCCAAGTCTGCACTCGTGACGGACCTTCTGGACAGAGAGCAGCAATTCAAAGTGGAGATGGAGGACGCGAACGCATCGAAGCGACTCGCGGAGTACCAGCTGGAGAACCTGCAGATCGAGTTCAACGCGCTGCAGAAGAAGCATGCGGACGCTTCGGCCCAGACGCGAAACCAGCACGAAAGGCAGTATTCGGTGACGAACCCGGCGGCGACGTACGACTCAAACCAGGCGAGCGTGTTCACGTGGGCGGACTACGAGGAGCTCTTGCAAAAGTGGCAGACGGCGTCACAGGAGAACGACGCGATGCAGCTGGAGCTTAAGAGCGTGCGCAAAGACGTCGACAACCTCCGGAAGAAAGCGGCCAAGGCGACTGAATACTACTTGCAGGTCGAGAAGCTCGACAAGAAGAACAAAAAGCTGCAGAACGCACACGATGCGTTGCAGGAAGAGCTTGTAGAGGAGCGCGCTGTTCTCGAGAGCCTCCGCACCATGAACTTGATGTACAAGGTGCGTTTTGTATGGAAAAGGTGTATGCATGTTATCTAACCATTTTCCCCATGTTTTATGCTCATGCCTATGCAGCAAATCGCCGATTCGCGACCGTTTGCGCTTGATACAAACATGGCTTTCAATCCGACAGCAGCAGATGCGGATCCGGATGCACACAAGCTCGGGATTACGGTGCAGGATGTGTTGTTGGATACGAACATGAAGCTTGAGGCGGAAGTGCGCGAGCTGCGCAACGTAATCCAACAGCAGTCCGCACCATCGTCGGTGCGTTCCAACGGCAGCATCCTCACCAGTACTGTGCCGTCATCGAGAACTGCGCTCTTTGGAGATGATGATGGCAATAGCAATAACGACGCAACGGACGTCGCGGAGCTCAAGTGCCGACTGAGCCGCGTGAGCAGCAACAATTGCGAGGTGTGCATCGCGTCGGACACGGCGTCCATCGTGAGCGACAACAATGGTGAACACCTGGACGCAGCTCTCCATGACGGCTTGCTTCAAAAGGTCCAAGCACTGCAGGAGAAGCTCGCGGTCGCAAAGGACATGCTGAAACACACCAAGCTGCAGTGGAGCGCAGCCGTCGCGTCGCAAAAGGCGCTCGAGGAGTGCAACAAGTCTGCACAAGAGGAGATCACGCGGCTGACGCAGCAGCTCGACTACCAGATGTCGAGTATGGCCACAACTCTCCCTCGTGACGGCAGTGAATCAAACGCGACGCGTCGAAGCCATGACGACGACGACGATGACGACAAGTGGGTCGAGGAGACGGCGCCGTACCCCGCGCCGCCGGGCGACCTCAACTCACCGCTCATCAAGTGCCTGCTGGACCACTGGACGACGGACAAGGCCAAGATCATGACGCTGACCGACTGGCTGCACCACGCGATCCGCGGCACGGGCAAGCCGACACCGCTGCGACTCAACACGCTCACGAGTGAGGTGGCGGCGGGGTTCGCGCAGCTCCTCGTGCCCATCATGCGCGAGAAGCACGGCGTCTCGGTCGCCATCTACCGCCGCGACAGCGTCCACGTGCTCTCAGACCTGATCCTGCAGACCACGCAACCCAGTCCCCCATTCGTGCCGAGCTACACGACCAGCACCGCTTCCACATCATCCTCATCACCGTCAACAGCATCCGCAACCCACGCCAACAGCACAGCAAGCCAGCCGGCGGATGAAGACCAGTCGAGGAGCGACTACGCACAGCGGCCGTCGCAGCAACGGAGTCGTTTCTTACGGGGTGAAGCCCAATTTCTGTACGGATAGCAACGAGAAAGATCAATTGTACGATGCGTGTGGGTGCCGGCTATTATTACCACTAACCAAAAGTCAACGAGTCAAATGCGCGTGTGCTACATGCATGCTTGCCGAGGCGAGATGCGGAAGGAAAACGGCGGATGGTTCAGATGAGTCCAGGGACCCCGCATAGTCGCGTGAAGTGCGTGTGCCTCCTGCAATTGCAATCGCACTCTGCCGTCCTCGCTGTTGTTTCTCCTCGCCTACTGCACGGCGACTGTTTGCAAGAGAGAAATGATGCCCATCCAGAAGATGGCAGCTTTCTGCTATTTTGGGAGGAGTTCAGGATGTTTCAGCACCTGAGAATCTAGGGAGTGATGATTTCGTGTTTGCGCTTCGCTCTTGGGTTCGAAAAGGCAACGTTGAAGCTGCATCTGCTGCGAATTGTTGAAGTGTTTGTTTGTGTACCCTGCATCCCCTACACAGCAACACAAAGACAAGCACAGACCAAGCAAACAACGCAGAAAAACGCCAACTCTATGCACAAAGGGAGGGACAAAAGGATGGCTGGTGGATCCATTTGGGTTTTCATGCGATCTTTTGCTCAGCTATTCTGGTCCGATGCAATTGTCACAAGGCTTCATTTCTCCAGCTCTGCTGCATGGATACCCGGCAATATTTCGCAGTGACAAGAAGCGCGAGCCTGGGGACACGTGTGCATTGTATCTACAATCGCTTCTGTATGTGGAGTACCAACAGAGCACTGAATACCTAGAATGATGGCTTCTTGCGTCATCGTCTGAAGCAGGAAATCGGGCCAGCGCCATCGATCTTTTGTAAAAGAGCGTAGCACAGGGTGACAACACGTACGTGCTATCTGAAGGATGCAATTGCGTGCTTGCTTCTTCCGTTCAACCGCCATCGGTTTCTTTTTTTCTGCAGGCGTGAGTCTCTCTCTTGAGTGTGTTTCTTCTGCGAAATGAGGTGTATTTGTGGATAGACAGACAGATGCGCGTGCCGGTAAAGCAGAGAGCAAGCGTGCTAAACCTGTGGAGATCCCACACTCTTGTTAATTCCATGACCAGGTTTTTTCCTCGCAGAGTGGTAATGTGTGGATACAGCGATACTGCTTTGGGAAAAAAGAAGAAAGAAATCATGCACCTCATATCCCTCCGTTCTCTGTGGCGTCGACGCATTATTTTCGAGCAAAAGCGGCGGTGGTTTCACAAAAAAAGCATGTCAGATACAGTAGCCAAGAAGAGGAAGAAGAGGGAAACGCCTTCCTTCCTTCCGCCCATACCCTCGTTTGCTTCCGATCGATCACATACAAAACCCAAGATGTCCCACAAACCGCCCGTCTGTCTCGGTCAGCCGCGAGCAACAGCTCAAATTTTTGAACTCCTCACTCTGAGTTTTGCTGCCTCCCACAACACCGCAGAGCGACCGACTGCTACAGTGCTGCAGTACATTCTACTAAACAAGAAAGAGAAAGAAAGAAATCAGAGCTCTTCTCTGTTCCCCGCCCCCGCTTGAGCCATTACGAGTATTACAGCGTCCAGCACACTTGACAAGAATGATCACCACCTCTGCGCTCTCCGAAGACGAGCACTCGTGCTTTGCGCTCGACCCGAAGGATTTCCAAGCAACCACAGACATCGACCTCATCATGGACGACGACGACCCGACCGAC